>JAQZBX010068152.1:0-15802 GCA_029593785.1 Cabassous unicinctus
CTAATTCTAACAGCACCATTTATTGAAGACACTGTTCTTTCCCAAATGAGTGGACTTGGCAGCCTTGTCAAAAATCAATTGGCCATGGCTTTGAGAGCCTATTTCTGAACTTCCAGCTCAATTCCATTGGTCTTTATGTGTATCCCTGTGCTAGTATACCATGCTGTTCTGACCATGTTAAAGTCAGGAAGTGCGAGTCATCCAACTTTGTTCTTTTTCAAGATAGTTTTGGCTATTCGGGGCCCTTTACCCTTTCAAATAAATTTGGTCATTGGCTTTTCCATTTCTGCAAAGTAGGCTGTTAGGATTTTGACTGGGATTGTGTTGAATCTGGAAATCATTTTGGGTAGAATTGACATCTTACCAATATTTAATCTTCCAAACCAGGAGCATGGAATGTCCTTCCCTTTATTTAGATCATCTTTGAGTTCAGTTAGCAAAGTTTTGTAGTTTTCCATATTTAAGTCCTTTACATCCTCAGTTAAAATTTATTCTAGATACTTTATTATTTTAGATGCTAAATAAATGGACTTTTTCTTGATTTCCTCCTAAGATTCCTCATTATCGGTGTATAGAAACACTACTGATTTTTGCATGTTAATCTTGTACCCTGCCACTTTGCTGAATTCATTTATTAGATCTTGTAGCTTAGTTGTACATTTTTCACGACTTTCTATATATAGGATCATGGCATCTGCAAATAGTGAAAGTTTTACTTCTTCATTTCCAAAATGGATGCCTTTTATTTCTTTTTCTTACCTATCTGCTTTGGCTAGAACTTTCAGAACAATGTTGAGTAATGGAGGTGGCAGTGGGCATCCTTGTCTTGTTCCAGGTGTTAGAGCGACAGTTTTACTCTTTCACCATTGTGTATGGTGTTAGCTGTGGTTTTTCATAAATGCCCTTCTCATGTTGAGGACCTTTCCTCCTATTCCTATTTTTGGGTTTTTATCAAGAATGGATGCTAGATTGTCAAATGCCTTTTCTGTGTCAATTAAGATGATCCTGTGGTTTCCCCCTTTTGTTTTCTTATGTGGTATATTACATTAATTGATTTTCTTATGTTGAATCAGCCATGCATATCTGGGATAACACCCACTTGATTATGCTGTATAATTCTTTTAATACGCTGTTGGATTCAATTTCAAGTATTCTGTTGAGGATTTTTGCAACTATATTCATGAGAGAAATTGGTATGTAATTTTCTTTCCTTGTAGTATCTTTATCTAGCTTTGATATTCTGGTGATGTAGGCCTCATAGAATTAGTGAGGTAATGTTACCTCCTTTTAAATTTGTTTGAAAGAGTTTGAGCATGGTTGGTATTAATTCTTCTTAGAATGTTTGGGAAAATTCACCTATGAAGCCATTTGGTCTTGGGCTTTCTTTGTTGGGAGGTATTTGATGACTGATTCAATCTCCATACTTGCAATTTGTCTGCTGAGATCTTTTATTTTCTCTAGAGTCAGTGTAGGTTGTTCATGTGTTTCTAGGAATTTGCCCATTTAAACTAGCAGTTCTAATTTGTTGGCATACAGTTGTTCATAGTATCCTCATATAATCCTTTTTATTTTTGTTGGTCAGTAGTAATATCACCCTCCCATTTCTGATTTATTTGCATCTTCTTTCTTTTTTCTCTTTGTCATTCTAGATAACAGTTTGTCAATTTCATTGATCTTTTCAATGAACCAATGTTTAGTTTTGGTAATGCTATTTTTGAAAAAATATTCAATTTCATTTATTTCTACTCAAGTATTTGTAATTTCTTTCCTTCTGCTTGCTTTGGGTTTAGTTTGCTATTCTCTTTCTAGCTCCTCCATGTGTGCAGTTAGCTCTTTGACTTTAGCTCTTTCTTTAACTGAAGACATATGTGTCCCACGTAAATGTTCACAACAGGGTGACTTCAGCAGAGGAAGAGTTTAATAATCAAGTGAATAAGATGACATCTTCTTTTGATACCAGTTGGCCTCTTTCCCCAGCAACTCCTGTCATTGCCCAATGGGACCATCAACAAAGTATCCATGATGGTAGGATGGAGATTATGCATGGGCTCAGCAAGAGGGGGTTCCCCTCAACAAGGCTGACCTAGCTACAGCCACTGCTGAGTGCCCAATGTGCCAGGAGGAGAGACCTGCACTCAGCCCCTGATAAGGCACGATTCCCAGAGGTGATCAGACTGCTACCTGGTGGCAGGTTGATTACATTGGACCACTTTCATCATGGAAGGGGCAGCAATTTGTTGTAACTGGAATAAATACATACTCTGGATATGAGTTTGCTTTTCCTGCATGCAATACTTCTGCCAATACTTATAGAATGCCTTACCCACCATCATGGTATTCCACACAGCATTGCTTCTGATCAAGGAATCCACTTTACAGCAAATGATGTGCAGGAATGGACACATGTTCATGGAATTACCATTTTCCCCATAATCCTGAAGCAGCTGGATTGACAGAACAGTGGAATGGCCTTTTGAAGACTCAAATTATATGCCAACTAGGTGGCAATACATTCAAGGGCTGGGGCAATGTTCTCTAGGAGGCTGTTCATGCTCTAAATCAACAGCCACTCTTTGGTGTTGTTTCTACCATAATCAGGATTCACGGGTCCAGGAGTCAAGGGATGGAGATGAAAGGGCACCACTTACTAACCCCTAGCGATCCACTAGAAAAATTTTTGCTTCCTGTCCCTGCAACCATAAGCTCTTCTGGACTACAAGTCTTAGTTACAAAAGGAGTACTTCCACCAGGAGACACAACAATGAATCCATTGAACTGGAAGTTAAGATTGCCGCCTGGCCATTTTGGGCTCCTCATTCCTCTGAATCAACAGGCAAAGAAAGGAACTACTGTAGTGGCTGGGGTGATTGATCCTGACTATCAAAGGGAAATAGGACTCCACCTACACAATGGAGGTAAAGAAGAGTTTGCCTGGAATACAAGAGATTTCCTAGGGTGTCTCTTAGTACTACCATGCCCTGTGATTAAAGTCAATGGAGGGAAGCAGGTGTGGCTCAATGGATAGAGCTCCCGTTTACCATATGGAAGGCCCCGGGTTCGCTTCCCGGGGCCTCCTTGTGAGGGCAGGCCGGCTGGCCCACGCGGCGCGGTAGGCTGGTGCAGCAAGACCTCACAGCAGGAAGCGGGTGTGGCTCAATCGATGGGGCCCCCGTTTGCCATGCAGGAGGCCCCGGGTTCGCTTCCCGGGGCCTCCTTGTGAGAGCAGGCCGGCCCGCGCAGCGCGGTGGGCTGATGCAGCAGGACCTCACGGCAAGGGGGAGATAAGCAGACACAGAAGAAACACACAGCGAATGGACACAGTAAAACACAAGCAGCAAGGGGGGGATAAATAAATAAATCTTTAAAAAATAAAAAAAAATTAAAAAATTAAAAAAAAAAATAAAGTCAATGGAAAGCTGCAACAACCTAATCTAGGCAGGAATACCAATGGCCCAGAAACTTCAGGAATGAAGGTTTGGATAACCCCACCAGGCAAAGAACCACGGCCAGCTGAGGAAAAACAAACAGAATGGATAGTTGGAGAAGGTATTGATAAATACAAATTACAACCACATGATCAGTTACAGAAACGAGGACTGCAATGGTTATGAAAATTTCTTCCTTGTTTTGCATATGTTTGTATATGTACATAAAACAAATATTTTTATTTCCTTCCCTATCTTATCTCCTTATCATATGACATAATTTGTATTAGTTTCATGTCATAGTATTTGTTACAGGATGTCAAGTTTAAGAATGAATATTACCCAATGATTACACCCTATCCTGGAGAGATTTAGTACATTTCCGGTTGTATGCAGGACAGTTGAGTGTTGTTAGGCAAAATAGTATGTCATTTACTGTTTTTATTTAGTGATTAAGTATGGTTTAAGGTGATGTGTATGGCTGCCAAGTTGACAGGGGGTGGACAGTGACAGGTTCATGTGTCAACTTGGCCAGGTAATGGTGCTCAGTTTTTTGGTCAAGCAAGCACTGGACTAACTGTTGCTGTGAGGACATTTTTGGACATAAATCATCAGTAAGTTGAATGCATCCATGAGTGATTACATCTGTAATCAACTGAGAAGATTGCCTTCAGCAATGAGAGATGTCTCATTCAATCAGTCGAAGGCAGTCAGAAAATAAAAATTTCCATCTCTACTTCAGCCAGCCAGTTTGCACTGGGGCATTCATTGAGGACCTTCATCAGATTTCCTAGCTTGCAGCCTGTCCTATGAAATGTGGTCTTCTGCAACCCCAGTCGTATGAGACAATGCTATAAAATCTTGTAAGATTTACATGTATCTCCTGTCAGTTCTATTTCTTTAGAGAACTCTAATAAGACTGTCTTCTCACCTTCATAGTTTCTGATAAGAAATTGGCACTTAGTCTTATTGAGGATCCCCTGTATGAGACAAATCTCTTCTCCTCCTTTCAGAATTCTATCTTTGCCATTTGACATTGTGATTAGTATGTGTCTCAGAGTGGGTCTTTTGGGGTTCATTCTGTTTGGCTTGCGTTGTGCTTCTTAGACATGGTGTAATAATAATTTATGATATTTTCGTCTCAATTTATGTCTTTCATAAGAGTTGGGAAGTTTTCAGCCATTATTTCTTGAAATATTTTTCTGCCCCCTTTCCCTTTTCTCCTGTGACAATCGTAACATGCATGTTTGTGTGATTCATGTTGTCACCCAAATCCCTAAGACACTGCTTATTTTTTTCTATTCTTTTCTCTCTGTTATTCTGACTGTATGATTTCAAATATCTTCTAATTCACTGATTCTTTCCTCTGCCTGCCTGTTCAAATCTGCTGTTGTATGTGTCAAGTATATTTTTAATGTCCATTATTGTGCCTTTCCTCCTCATTTCTTTTTAAGCTTTCAAATTCTTCTTTATGCTCACACATTTTCTTCTTAACATCCTTTACCTTTATATCCATATTTTCCTTCATCTCCTTGAATTGATATAGGAGATTTGTTTGAACTTATTTGATTAGTTGCTCCAAATTCTGTGTCTCCTCTGAAGTTTGTGTTGTTCCCTTGACTGAGCTACATCTTTCTGTTTCTTAGCATGCTTTAATTTTTTGCTGATGTTTGGGCATCAGATTATTTTGATGTGTCAGATCTGAAGGTATGTTTTCTCCCTTTTGTCTAGGGTTTTACTATTGGTTGGCTTTTTGTTAGGGCTCTCCTTTGATGCTGGGTCCATCTTATTCTGGAACTTTAGAATAGCCTGTGTTGAACTGCTCAGATTTAATCAGCTTTTCTTCATCTGTTTCTTCACCTAGATATGCAGTACAATTTTTAAGTTTTCACTTTTTGTGCAATTGTTTTGCCTCCAGGAGAAACCTTCCTTTCCTCTGTCCCTTCTCTGGGAATCTGGATCTATTTGTGTTGTGCAGAATTTTCTCCCCAGCTCCTATGAATTGTTCAAATTCTCTCACTCAGTGCGCTTTTTCCTTATATTTTTCAGTTCCAGGATTTGACCTGTCTTACAGCAGCTCAGTTCCCCCTTCCCCCCTTTTTCTTCTGTGAGGATTTTATGCCTCTGTTTTTTTTTCCCATTAGGGTATCCTGCCTCAGGGAACCAGATGGCGTCAACCCAGAAAGAATGTTGTGGTGGTTTGGATCTGTATGTACCCCAGAAAAGCAAGTTCTTAAACTTAATCCATTCCTGTGGGTGTGGGCCCATTGTAGTAGGGCCTTTTGATAAGGCTACTTCAGTTAAGGTGTGACCTACCTCAATTTAACTGGGTCTTTTTTTTTTTTTTTTTCCATGTTTAAAGAAGCTTTAGAGTCCATAAATGGTACATCAAAAATATAGGGGATTCCCATATGCCCCACCCCCTCCCCCTCCCCCACTTTCCCACATTAACAATATCTTTCATTAGTGTGGTACATTTGTTAGAATTGATGAACATATATTGAAGCATTGCTACTAACCATGGAACATAGTTCACATTATACTTTACACTCTGCCCTGCACAATTTTATAGGTTTTAACAAAATGTATATTGGCCTGTATCCGTCATTGCAATGTCATGCAGGACAATTCCAGTGTTCTGAAAATGCCTCCATGTTACACCTATTCTTCCCTCTCCCTCCCCTCAGAACCTCTGGTGGCCACTGCCTTTATATCAATGATACAAGTTCTTCCGTTGCTAGAATAATAATGTCTATAATGGAATAATAAGTCTACTTAAATCCATTGTTCATTCCCCAATCTTGAGGATTTTGGAATGGTGATGCCCACTCTGTTTCTAAATGAGAGGGGATTTAGATCCCATGGGGCAGCTGGATGGAACTGTCTTGCTTGCAGTTGCAGACACTCTTCTGTTCCTTAGGATGGGAGTTGTCCATCATCATCTCCTTCTTAGCTGTCCTGGGTGAGTCCAATGAACTGAGGAGTAGGTGATGCAATTCTGCTGAGATTCAGGGGTCAACCGGCATGTGAACAGGCGAAAGATTTGAGTCTCTGGGACATATATTTAACAAGTATAGTGCTAACTATAGGCACAAATAAAAGTGACAGAAGAGCCATGTGTAGGGAAACTATAAATGAGACTAACTCTGTTACACTGGGGAGTATAGATTCCAAAGTAAGGCCCACTGATAGGGTGCTGAATTCCTGAGATTGTCTGCCCTGCTTATAGTGTCTAGATGCCTCTAGAGCCCTCAGGAGCCCCACTGTTTGAGGCACTGTTTACTATGGCAGTCAATGAGATCCTGCTGAGACATGCATAACAGTAACCTCTGGAATGACCTCCAGACTCACTTTGAAATCCCTTAGTCATAAAAACTCATTTATATTTAATATTTCCCCCTTTTGGCCAAGGTCTTTTTCCAGATGCATTGCTATTTGTTAACTGGGTCTTAATCCTCTTACTGGAGTCCTTTGGAAATAGAATGAATACAGAAAGTGAAGAAATGTTCACAAAAGCAAGAAGGTAGAATCAATGAAACCCAGAAGAAAAGGAAGAGACCAGCAGACACCATCAGTTTGCCTTGCCACATAACAGAGGAGCTAAGGGTCACTGGCAGTGGGTCTTCAGAAAGACAGCATCACCTTGATGATGACTTGATTTTGTCATTTTCTTGGCCTCATACTGTAAGCTAATATATTCCCATTATTTAAGCCAACCCATTTCATGATATCATCTTTAAGCTGCCTGGGAAACTAAAACAGTGGGTCAATCCAGAAATGTCCATTTTGCATTTAGGTGGTTCAGCGAACAGAGACTAGAATGAGGGAATGTACCTCTTGCCAACATTTCTGCTGTGTTTTTTTTTTGTTTTTTTTTTTTAATTCCCCTGGGGGCCCTTTTGTATGTGGCTGCTGTTCTGCCCTGGATCTCTAAGATTTGGATCTGTGTGCAAGGATATGCATGGAGTTCTAACTCACTGCTGTGAGTGGGTCTATAGTCTGCATCCACGGTGAGAGGGACTTCGGCTGTGCTGCTTCAGTGCAACTCTTAAGCTGCGTGGAACCGAGGGAGGGTAAGAGGTCTGGACAGGCGGCTCAGGGAAAAAATCTCCTACCTGATATTGGAGATTATCTTTCTTTTTTTTTTCGATTCAGTGTTTGTGGAGACTTCTCCAGTCTCTCTAGTTCTCCAGAGTTCCAAGCAAGTGGGATTTGTCCCTTTATTTGTTGATTCTGTGGGAAGACTGTCCTGGGGGATGTGTTACATCCTCATGTTGATGATATCACTTATCTCCATTTCTTTTTTGAATTACAAACAATGCTCTGACATGCTTTCTTATGTATTAGTACTTTTACTTCTGTAGGATTAAGTCCAAAAAGGACAGCAACTAAATCAAAGGTTATAAACACCATCAGTTTTAATAAATACTACTAAATTGCCTTACAAAAAGAAAGCAGCACTTTATACGCTTGCTAATGAAGTAAGATAAGACTTCTTACTTTTTACACCTTCACAGCACAGGATTTTCTTATAACCTTTTTTTTTTTTTTTTGCCAATGTGATGGGTGAAAAGTGGTATTTCATTGTTTTCATTTGTATTACCTTGTGAGGCTGAGCATTCCTTCATATTTTATTTTGATGATTTTATACAAGTTTTTGTGAATGTCCATTCATTCATATTCTTGCCTCAGTGTTCCAGTGCATGCTTAAAATTTGAATAAACTCTTCTTATATTAGGGCTAATAAACTTTTTCCTGACTGCCAAAGTTTTCTCCCAGCTTATCGCCTTTTGACTTGGTCTTTTGCCAAACAGAAATTTTGATCCATTTATTTAATAAAATCTGTTAGTGTTTTCCAAATTGTTTCCAGACTTCTTTCAGCTATGACAATGTTCCTCACAAAGTTTTACAAATAATCTACTAATTGTTTTTTCACATTTAGATTTTCAGTTGAACTCTATAGATGAGATTGGCATCTTATTTATATCCATATGGGTAGCCAATTATGCAACACTATTTAATATACCATTCTTTCTCTTCTAAATATTAATGCCAACTTTCAAACTTTGCATATAGATTTTCACATATATTAATATGTGAATCTATATATTCTGATAACCCTCTCTACTCTGGTGTACTATCTACATGTATTTGATTATACTACCTATGCAATATTGTAACACTTGGAGGGAAAGTTCTCCCACCCCTTCTTTTCCAAGCTATTGTTGTCAATTTCCTGGAATATTTATTCATTCTTATATAACTTCAAAGTGATTTTGTCCAGTAAAAAAAAAAGTGCATTAAGATTCATTTTGAATCGCACTGAATTTACGTATGTATCTAGGAAAGATGAATCTCATCTAAGAATAAGGTCTATCACTCCATTTATTTAGGTCTTGGTTCCTATCCTTTAATAAACTTAATTATTTTCTTCAGAAATGTTATGAATTTTAAAAACTAGCTTTATTTCTGGTATCCTATGATTTTAATAACAATTGTTATTAAATGGTACTGCCACTGCAAACTATTAATACTAGTATTTAAAAATTACTGATTTTTGTACCTTATTTTGTAACTAATTAATGCACCATATTTATCTATCAATCTTAATAGTATTACTTTTTTGTGGGATACAATCATATAATTTTCAAATAACGATAATTACCCCCTTTCTTTTCTCAGGGGACCCTGCTTTCCTCTCTTATTTCATCGTTATTAGACTGTTTTTTTTTCATAGCTTCAGGGTCATTGTCCTGATTTGGAAGGCTTTTCCCATTGTAAGATTAGAAAAAATTCTCCTGAATTTTTTATAGCATTTTTATAGTTTTGCTTATTAGAATGAGATCTTTATTCTATCTAGAACTTATTTCTGTGTATCATGTGAGGAAGTATCATAATTCTTTCACAAATAGATCTTCAATTGTCACAACACTTATTTAAACTGTGCTTTACCATTGATATGGGATTGTTTTTTCCTACACTAGATTTGCATTTACACTAGGGTATATTTTGTTATCTTGATGAATTTGTTTATTCCTGTCTCAATACTTGACTAGTTCCTATAGTTTTATAAAATATTTCCCTATCTGAAAGAGTATGGCCATCCCCATCATTTTTACCTGAAACTGCCTGACAAACTGAATTCTGATAGTACTACATTGAATATTCTGATTAATTTTGAGAGAATGAGATGTCTAAAATATGGGTCTTCCCACCCAAAAACATGGTATATCACTTTCATTTATTTAGATATTTTTATGTGCATTAGTAAAATTTATAGTTTTCTTCATATAGATCTTAATAATTCCTGATAGGTCATTCCTAAGTATTTTAGAGTTTTGGTTGCTAGTATGATTGAGGGCTTGTTTTTATTTTCTTCACTAACATTTCTAATTATGAAAGCATGGGTATGTTTATTTTGATTTTTATATGTTTATTTCATCAATTACTTTACTTGGTGGCTAACACTTTGCTTTAGTTTGCTAAAAGCTGCTGGGAATAATAAATCAGAAATGCATTGGCTTTCATAATGGGAATTTATTAAGTTTAAAAGCTTACAGTTCTGAGGCAGTGAATGTGTCCAAATCAAGGCAACATGAGGAGATCCTTTTCCCTGAACTGTAGCTATGGGCGATCAGGCACATGGCAGGGCACAATGGAAGCCTTGGTTCGTCTCTCTCCTCTCCTCTGGGCCTCGATGCCTTCAGCTTTGGGCTGCTACATCTGTGACCTCTCTCCGGTTCACAGATTTCAGCTTCTGGAGCCATCTCTCTGTCACTGCAGCCTTCTTTTTGTCTGTCTGCAGCTTTTTATTCCTCTGTTTAAAAGAAGTGATCTAATTAAAAGGAAGGTCCCTTAACTGAATCTAAACAAAAGGTCCCATCTGTAATAGATTTTACACCCATAAGAATGGACCTGCCCAAGAACAATTTTCTGGGGTCCACAAAAGACTCAAATTGCCCCACACTTGCAGTTAATTTTCTTGGAGCTTCTATGTAGAAAATCAAATCTGCAAATGAGGACACTTCTCTAATTTAACTAATTATGCCTATCATTTCCTATTTTTATCTTGTCACATTGGCTGGAATAATGTTGAATAATAGCAGTGATGGTAGCAGGCATCTCCATTTATTCTTTACTCTAATGGAAATGTTTCTAATAGCTTACCTTTAAAAACAATGTTTGGTGGTTTCCTTTAACTGATTAACCAAGATTCTTCCTATTCCTATGATACTAAGAGTTTATTAGGAATTGGTTTTAAATTGCATTGCTTTCTTTTACACCACATTAGAAAAAATATATCCTGTGCAAATGTATTAAATTGTTTAATTTTTTTTATTATGGTGACATGGATGCATTGAAGACTTTCTGAGGTCCACAATTAGAAGTATATAGACTATATACATCTGTTAGTTTTAAACACTCTACATTAAGTGTACATCCCCACTGTTTTGTTTTTTTTTCAATGAACCCAGGACCTCTTAAGTAGGAAGCCAGCACTCAACTATTGAGCCACATCGGCTCCCCTGAGTTGGTTTTTCATTTGTTTTGCTTGTTTTAGTTTTTTCTAGGAGGCACCAGGAACCGAACCCAGGACCTCCCATGTGGGAGGCAGGTGCTCAACAGCTTGAGCCACATCTGCTCCCCAATGTCCACTTAATGAACAGTTTTCTTTAAAGTCAGTTTTAACTCCAATTATTATTGCTATATGTTTATTTTCTATGGATAGTATATTTTGTTTCAAATGTTTAATCTATACACACCTTTTTACATTAAATATGAAACTGATTCACATTTAAATCAGATTCATAATTTTAAGTTTAATGAAATAGTTCTGCTATGTTTATTTTAAAACATGAATTTGTTCCATTGTGATTGGTTTATTAGGGAACAAGCTGAACATAACACAAGAATCACATTTCCTTAGGTGTAATTTTGTCTCTGAGAAACACTACTGGGGCAAGTTTGCCCTGTGGGGACATTTGGCAATGTCTTGAGACATTTTTATTGTCATGACTGGAGAGGAGGGCATTACTGGCATCTAGTGGGTATGCCAGAGGGATGTTTCTTACCATCCTGCAATGCACAGGATAGTCTCCCACAACAAAGCATTATCTGGTCCATAATGTCAACAGTGGTAAGGTTGAGAAAACTTGCACAAAGTAAATGCAGAAAACTGCACTTCAGCTGAACTGTGCCATGTAGGATAAAACAAAATGCACACATGAACATTTTGCAAACATCCACGGGCTATCTCAGTTTACCCTGCAAGTTATGAGCCTTACCCACTCACATATGGTATTACAACTTTCTGATTTCAGATAACCTTCCTTCTACCATTTCACAATACATTAAAATCTTTTCTATGCTCAATTCCACAAGCAGACTTCAGGTCTTTTTAAAGGGGAAATGTCATATTTATTGTAGTATTTTTGTATTCTCTAACCATTTAATATGTGTAAACAGTGCTACTGTTTTTGTTAGATTTCTTTTTTTTTTTTTAATGCACCACTAATTAAGTTTTTGAGTGTTGTACCCTAATAACCCTTTCCTCATAAACTCTATGGTTTTTATTGTACAATTTTGCATAGCAATGTGATTTTCAGAAAGGCATATGATGTGTTATAGCAGAAGTCACTGTACATTTTTCTTTTTAAAAAGTATTTGTTCTCCTATTTTCTCTAAATTCCTTTTTTAAATGCCAAAAAACTTCACTGTTTATTAGTTACTTTAAAATTTTTCAAATGTTTAAAAAATACAGAAAATTACAGAAATATTATAAGCAGTATTCTTGTACTCACCACCGATAAAACAAATGTGACATTTTTGCTTCAGATTTCCTTTTAATAAAATAGAATTCAACAGATATACTGAAGCCTTCTTGGTTCCCTTCAATCCTACTCTTATACTCAGTCCTCTGAGTCTCCTACGTGCCCAGAAGCAAACATTATGATGAATGTGGTAAATATCTTTCCAGTTGATGTCTGTAATCTTTTAATATACATAGCTGAAGTCAAATAATATATAGTACTGCTTAGTTTATTTTATACATAAACACTCTGCAACTTGATTTTCATTATTTTTTTGAGCTCTATGTATCCATGTTGATAAAGAACAAATTTTTATTTTTAATTTTGTGCAGTGTTCCACTGTCTGATGTCACAATTTTTAAATTGATTCTTTTCTATTCATTGACCATTTGTGTTTTTAAGTTCTGTGATTTGCCTGTATACATAGTTTATTTTTTTTATTGGATTGCTTGTCCTTCTATAAGTTGTATTAAATTCTTTGTTGACTCTATAGGTTGCAAATACTTTCTCCTAATCTGTGACTTATCTTACAATTTTATTTAGGCTCTTACATTGTCCAGAAAATTTCAAATTTTGATGCAAATATATCAATCTTTTCTTACATCTTTTTGCTTTTTTGAGTCTTCTATAAAGAAATTATTTTCTATACCAAGGTTACACAGATGTTTTACTTTATCTTCTAAAAGGTAAAGTTTTGCTTTTTAAGTTTTGATTTTTAATTTATCTAGAATGTAATTTTCAAATGTTATACAAAGTGATCTACTTTATTTTTCCACATAACTCAATTGTCCCAACATATTTACTTTTTTCAGTTAGGCCAGTAAAAAGAGTTTATTGAGAAATAGGGGAAAAGAAGAGAGTTTATTAAGAAATGGGAGAAAAGAATAGAATTAAGCATCCAGGGTGTAGATGCCGGCTCCTCTAGGCAGGAGAGAGCATTTGGGATCAGCAGGCTACATTTATTAAGCCGTTATTCACTCCTCCCCTTTCCTAAGGTTTGGGAAGGACCCCCAGCTCCAAAATCATTTTTAAATAGTCTATTTTTGCCAACTAATTTGTAATGCCACCCTTGTTGTATACTAAGATCCCTTGTGACCTTGGGTCTGTTTCTGTGTTCTCTGTTATGTTTCCACTGCTCTATGTCACTATTCCTGCACAAAACAAGAATGCATTAATTATATAGATTTATAATAAGTTTTGTTACATGGTAGGGCAACTCCACCTTCTTTTTCTTCTTTCAGAATCATGTTACTCATTTTTTTATCTTTATTTTTTCCAAATGAACTTTAAAATCTGTTCATCTAAATTCATAAAAATCTGCACATGATTTTGATGAAACTCCTGTGAATTTACATATTAATTTGGAGGAAAAGTAGCATCTTTACTATAATTAGTCTTCCCATCTATGGCCATGGTGTATCTCCCATTTCCTTATAATCTCCACAAAATTGTTTATCTTATCTAGAATTAATCCTAGGAAAATATGGTTTTGCTGAGATTGTACTTTTTATTCATGATCTCATTAATTCGTTTAATAATCAGCAAAACTGCTCAATATATGAATTTTATGAAATATGTTAAAACATTAATGAAGATAGCAAAAATCATGGCCACTACCTCGACATTTTTATATTTTTCAACAAAACACCAAATAATCAAATAATGTGTACACTACTTAGGTTTTTTTTAATATCCTCCTCGATTCCTCCCTTCTTATACTCAATACAAACATCTCGTTAGCAGCAATGCTCTGACATTTAATCTGCTGCCGTCTCCCTCTTCAGCCAGTCTATGACGTAAATCTGTCTTTGCGATGTAAGATACATTTCCGGGATCCAGACCCATTTCTATTCCTCCCCTAGCCATACCCCGCCACACCTGGGGCGTCCCCTTCTCTGGGGTCTAACACAGTCCAGGCTCGACTTTGTCAGGGGTTTGGCCACCGACCGGCCCCTGGACCTACGGCGGCCACCGGCTCCATCCATAGCCCCGGCCTCGCGTGAGGAGCCTGACGCGAACACAGACTCCGCCCTACCGGTTCACCGCAGCCCAAACTGCGGGCCCGCCGGGAATACAAAGATACACTCCAGGCCCCAAATCTGCTGTTCACGCGGAGGAGCCGCTCTTACCCGAGCCAGATCGGCCATGGCCTTAGGCGGTCCTGCCCCGCCAGGCCCGGAAACGCCGACAATCCCTGCTGGCTTTGCAAGAACCGTCACAGCAGCGCGCCGCCTACCCCTCCGCCCCGAATTTCAGGCAGAGCGCTGGGGACACGCGGTGCACCCTGGGTTTCACCGCCTAGCTCTCCCAGGGAAGCAGCAGCCGCTCAGCTCTCCTGCGCCTCCTCCGGGAAGGAGGAGCAAGAGCAGTTTGAGCTGTCCATAACCAGCTTAGGAGGCACGCGCTCTGTCAGTTCTCAAAGAAGGAACCTCTTTAGTCCAGGACTCTCAGGCTACAGCTGACCTTAGTTTGGGAGAGATCCTTGGACTATCTTGAGATATCCAAGAGACTTGACAATGGGGAGACCCAGGGCAAGACAAACTTTTCCCAAATCTAGCCTCCTAAGCAAAGAAAGAGGTGGAGAGGGAGGGAGAAGTCCACAGAAAGAGACGAAAACAGAGAAGACAGAGGGAGACACAGAGAGGGAGAGAGAGCGACAAGGAGGGAACAGAGGCAAACAAACTGAAAGAGCTGAAGAGGGACTGAAAGACAGAAAAAGAGAGACACTCTCGTAACAGAAACAGAGACAGAGAGATATGGAGAAGAGGGATTGTCTTATTTTGTTTTCTCCTCACAGAAGTCCCTGAGTCAAGGATTTGGTTGAAGGGGTTCATTTGTGAAGTGCTGCCAGGAATCAAGTGAGGGATTTGGGAAATGAAACCGGAAAAGAGAGGTAAGACAATAAAGGGGCAGTTAGGATTCAAGCCTGCTGCGCAATCTGTGAGAAACTAAAACATCAAGGGATGAGGAGGCTGGGTTATTTATCCACCAACTCCTGTTCCTCATTGGGTGAGGGGCACTTTTGGAGCACACAGGCGGAACTACTCACCTTGGCCCGGGAATACCTCAGGCAGAGTTGATCCCTGCCTTAGTCAAGTGCAGATAGTCAAGTGCAAACAAAGGATAATGGGTGAGGCAACACCAGCATCTACGGGGAGAGACATAGAAGTGGAGAAAAACACAGAAAGAGGGAAATGGAAACATGAAGTTAGAAACACAGAAATAGACAAAAATATAGGGAGAAATTTGGAGGTATAGGATTGCTGAATGATAGAACAGACAAGAAAAGATACAGAGAGCTAGTAAAAAAAGTGAGACATTATAAAGGAGAGAGAATGAATAGGAGGAAATGGGTGGCAAGTGGTTGGTCCTTAGAAAAACAATTTGATTCTATCCTAACAATATTTTAGGTGTCAGGTTAAAGTAAACATAAAGGAAAGTTGTGCAGCTTAGGGGAAGGAAATAAAATAAAATAAAAAATAGCCACTGTGTAGCATGATGAATGTGTGCATTTATCTGTGTCTACTATGGAATAGGGAAATGTACATATACCTTACAGTTAAAATG
>JAQZBX010068153.1:0-15809 GCA_029593785.1 Cabassous unicinctus
TTTAAATGGCTATAGATACTTAACACTCAGTACCTCTTTCATAATTTTAGGTGGAGCCCATTTTTCATCTTGGTCTGAATAACTATTCAAACTCCATACTTTATAAAGTCATTCTGCCTTGCAACATAAGACTCATTTTCATTATGTGCAGTTTTCTTAGCAAAAGAATTAATATCAGGACAAAAATTGGTTTCAACAGTAGTACTGACTCCATATATAATAAAAATATAATTTTGGTAATTCCTGAAAATTTAAACTTACTTATATTTCAGTTTAGCACCACTTCATGTTGTAGACCATGATATTTAAGATTTATCTGGGCTGGGTAAGGGTGATGTTTCTCTTTAAATTATCATTCAGGCACTTATTATTTAATAATTCAAATGCCTTCCAATAAGCAAACATCAGTGTTACATGGATTTAGAGTAGAAGTTAAGTTTCTTTTGCATCAAAGACTGACACATTATTATTTTTCTCTAAATAATGCAAAGGTGTTTAGAATACATAATGGGGAACTCAGCACTTACTGAAGTCTGGCCTCTTGGTGTCCAACAGCTATGGACTTTTGCCTCTTGCATAGTAACTGGCAGTGACATTTAGAATGTACAGTCTGAAAATCATCTGGTCACTGGGGATGCAGGAAGAATATTAAGATATCAGTTAGAGATGCTGCCTAACACCACTTTCTCTATGTTTTCCTCTACCTAACTTAAAATGACAGTCTTGATGGTGTAAAATATTCATGCTTTTGGTTGAAGTACAATACTCTTCGATTCCTAATCAGAGCATCTCCTATGGAACTTTTGTGAGAATGTGGTGTGTGAACAAGCACAGAAGTAAAATTTTAAATGCAGTGCTCCTTCCCTTTAATATATTTGCTTTAGGGATAGAAAAAAAAATCGTTTTTTAAAAAAGACTGGTTTTCATCAAAGAATAAGTTCATCTCTAGTGGGGACGGGAATCTACTAGTAGGGTGAGTATGAAAATTCTTTACAAGAGATAAGACAGTTTCCTTGCTTCTGCCAATTAGCAGCTCAAGCTGTGTGAATGAAGATGTGGTGTTAGAGACTGATCATTTCCTTATTAGATTTACAGTGGGTCTTTAGAGTACAATATTCAACTCTGAGAACTACCATCTTATTACAATAACAAGCTTAGAAAAGTCATACTGAATTGTTAGCTTTAAATGAAACTTTTTACTATATTTCAATAGTTTTGAGGTGAATTCTTGTACAGAGAGCTCTCCTCACTAATGACGTGTATATTTAATAAGGAAATCTAAATTCTACATGTTGCCCAAGACAACCTTGCCAAGAATTTTATTAAATTTTGGTGTTACTATTATTAAAGTCTTTGCACTTTGCAGGTACCTAAAGATCAAATTAATGTGGCAGTGTGCAATGGTGTAGCTGACTGTGAAACTGTTGCTTTAAAGCTACTTCTTACAAGTTCAATTTTACTCATAGAGCCCAAGCTTTTTCCATAGCATCTGACAATCTGAGGCCCTGATGGGCTGCCTCAGAGACCTAACTTGCTCTCAGGCTTTGAACAAACCAGTCTTTTTCTAGTTTAGAAAATAAACTCATACTTAAGGTACATACTACTGAAAACTCCAGATATCTGTAAGACCCATAAGGCAAACACTGACCATTTCCCCCCTTCTTTTTAAATGAAGGACAAATGAACAAGACATTTAAAGCACTTTTGAGATGCCTGAACAACAAATGAAGCAATATGAAATAATTGTGTGTTTCCTTCAATGTCCAAGTTGGTTAGGGTTTCTTTTATTTAGGTGTGACTATTACAACTTTTGAACCTACAAACTTTTTATGTTGTAACAATTCTATGGGCCTACTTTCTTTTCTCATCAAATAAACTAATGTAATTATAATCATATTCTTAATTCTTGGGACAAACTGAAAGACAGTGATATAGTTTAAAATGATCACTCATGTTTAAAAAGTCTGAAACTATTTGACAATCCAGTGATATTTAAAATATAGAATAAAATAATTATGTAAGACACTCTTTTTAAAATTTGGGTTTTAAGTTGTTAAAACAATTTTCATAAGAAATTAAAATAAAATAGTGCATGTCATTAGACTCAGATGATTACCCTTGGCCTATTCCTGACCTACAAACCCATGATGGAAACTGTGGAGAGGTAGCCTTTCTGTTAATGTCTATGGTAGTAGGAGATGATGATTTGGAAGCAGTACTGGGATTAGGGTAAGGCAAGTGAGGTAGGGTTTAGCAAGTATAAGGAGAGGATATCAAGAGCCCAATGAAGAATGCCTTTGATGAGATCATCTGTAGACTAGACCCAGTGAGGATATAACATGTGTGCTGGAAATATACCAGTAGAAACTTCCCAAACTAAAGGAAGAGAGAAAACAATGGTACAAAATATCCAAGTATTGTGGGAAAGTTAAAAATGGTATGACATAAGTGCAATAGAAATAAATGAAGGAGAAGAAGGAGATAAGCAGAGGAAATATATGATGTAGTAATATCTGAGTATTGTACAAAATAAATGCCAGATACCATCAATAGATCCTGGATGCTCAGAGCATCTTAGGCAAGATAAATATAAAAAACCTACACTTAAGTATATCATATCCAAATCAAAGTTCACAAAGACAAAGAATAAATATTGAGAAGAGTAAGAAGAGAGGGAAATAAACACATAACATCAAAATCCAGTTACCTAGGGAGGAACAGCACTGAGAATGAGATTAGAATTTGCTTGTGAAGCCATGTAAAAAGGAAAAAGAAGAGTGAATTAATTGAAATGGTGAAAGAAACTATAAAACATACCAATGTAGAATTCTTTACCCAGGGAAATGATCCATCAAAGGTGAAGGAGAAATAAAGTTTTTCTTAGGTGGACAAAAACTGGGGTCATCTGTTGATAATAGACCTGCCTTGCAAGAATTGTTGAAGGAAGTTTTTCAGAGAAGGAAAATGATATAAGGCAGAATGTCAGATATAAAAAAGAGGAAAGAATGTTAAGAGGCAGTAAGAGAAAGTAAAATAAAATATGTTGTTTTTCCATCTAGTTCACCTAACAGAGTGCAGTTTATTCAGAATAATTATGGCAGCTGTATTGTATGATGATAGCTTATGGATAAATGAATTGAATCATGGCAAGGGAAAGGAGACAGCAAATGGGAATACTGTGATAAATTACCCAAGACATGATATAGTAGTACTTAAAAATTTGCTAAGATACATGTAAACACATATTGCAAACTCTAAGACAACCACTAAAATAACAAAAATGTTGTATAATTTATGTGTTGAGTGGGAGAGAAAATAGGATCATATATAATGCTCAATGAAATCAGAGGAGGTAGAAAAAGAGTGGAAGAAAAAGAAACCAAGAACAATGGCAAAAAATAGAAAGTTAAACATAGATTATACATTAAGTCAACTATATCAATAATGACTTAAAATGTCACTGAGCTCACGAAAGACAGACATTATCAGAGTGCTTTAAAAAACAACTATATGCTGTCTATAAGAAATTCCTTTAAATATAAAATCAGAAAATGAAGAGAAAGAAATGGAGAAAGCTCTACCCTTCAAACCCTATTCTAAAGAAACCTGGAGTATCAATTTCAGACAAAATTGACTTCAAAACAATAAGAATTATCAAGAATATAAAAGAACATAACCTAATGATAAAGGAATCCATTCTCTAAGATACATATAGGCCCTTAATATCTGTGCCTCTAGAAATGGGTCATCCATAAACTTGAATAGGATACTTGACAAAAGAAGATAAAAAATGACCAAAAAGCTCATATGAAATTACTCAGAATGGTTTTCCTAAGGAAAACACAAGTAAAACTCAATTAGATACCAATACACATCCACTAGAATGCCTACAATTAAACAAAATAAACTTGTCATACCAAATGTTGGCAGTGATACGGAGCAGCAAGAATCCTAACACATTGCTGATAAAAGTTGAGGTAGCACAACCATATTAGAATCTTTTTAGGAGTTTCTTAAAATTATAAACACATACCTATGTGATTCAGCAAGTCCTCTTCTTGGTATTTACTCAAGGAAAATAAATGTATCCACAAAAAATTTGTAATTGAATGTTCATAACAGCTTTATTTTAAATAGTCAAAAATTGGAGACATATTAAACATCCATCACCAGGAGTATGAATTTGAAAATTGACCGTATAATAGAGTACTACTAAGGAATGAAATGGGCTAAACATGATACACACACAGCAAATTGTCGATTCTCATTACAATTATGCTCAGTGAAATAACCACCCTATTACATATCAAGTGGTTTAATTGACATGAATTTCTAAAATTTATTAAAGAAAGCAGAAAAATTTTTATCTCTGTGTGGAGAGTGGGGAGGGACTGGTTTAACTTAGAGCAGGAGGAAACTTCCTGGTGTGATGGAATAATATATCTTCACAAGTGTACATAAATTAGTCAAAACTTAGCAAACTATGCACTGAAGATCTCTGAGTTTCACTATGAAATACACACATCAATATTTTAAAAAAACATTAATAAAGAAACAGGAAAAATGTAGTGAACAAAAGGCAATGAAGAAAACATCTTTGATAACTATTACAACATATTTTATGAAATTCTGTTTACATCCCTCCTACATACAATAGAGAAAACCAATAATATAGTAAACATTAATTTTGATGGTATTTAAATATTGCTATCAGCTATTTCTTTAACATAGTTAGTATTATGTTTAAAATGAAAGGAGAAATGAAAAGAACATTGGTAAAAATTGTCATTCAGCATAAAATACCAAAGATAAAATACCATAGGCCTGGAGCCAGGGGGAGAGGTCTGCACTGCAAACAGACCTGAAAGGCCAGCCTCTGTGCAGGGGTGAGGTTGAATGCTTGGAAGAGGGTGTGTTTCTGGATTTTCTCTTGGTTCTTAGCTAAGCTACAAAAAACTGCATTTTAAGTGCAAGTCAGCTTATTTAGGCCTGTAATTTATTAAGGAATGGGAAGAAGAGAAATGGGAGAAAATGACAGATTATGGGTTTCAGGAAGAGAGATGAAAAGGGCTGAAAAGGACAAAAAGGACTGATTTACAGACCTCAAGTCTCCATTACAGATTACAAGTCTCCAGGTCTATTTGTGTGCTGATCCAGGTAGGGGGAGAAAAGACAAAATCAGGGCTGATTTGGATTTTCTGCTTGCTTTTAAAGCCATTAATTATTCCATCCCTTTGTTAATGTCAGGGGAGGAATCCCAGTTGTTTGCTGTTTTGACTGATAACCCCACCCCTCAAAAGGGCCGAAAAATAAGGTCCCTTGAGAATATCCCAGGCTTCTCCTTGATTCCAGCAGAAATCCTGTTCTGAATGGGGATTCTCACTTGGTTCTTCCACCAGCCATCTTGTGGGGTATCCATGGACATGTGGGTTTTCTGCCAGGTTCCAGTTCCATCTCTTGATTTCCTAATCTAGCCTGCTTCAGGTGAGGGCACATAGAACTCTTGAATTTGTTGGTCTTTCTGACAGCCTCATTTCCATTCACTGACACAACTCAACTGTACAACTACTATGTGTCTGAACAAGCCTAGGTCCTAGGGATAGAACCAAGGATGAGACAGACTCAGGCCTTGCCTAATGGAAATCATGTCAATAAAGGAGACAGACAATGGACAGTCAGTCATCAACTGCTTGGTGATAAAGTATCCTGAATAAAGGAATAGAGCTTAGTCATGCAAGCCCCACTGAGGAGGTGACATTAAAGTTAAGACCTGAAGGGCATGAGGGAACTACAGTGGTAATGGAGGAGTAGTGTTCTGGGCAGAGGAAAGTGTATTGTCAAATACTCTGAAGCCAAGAATAGATCCTCATTGGCTGAGAACCAAGATAAAGTCATTGAAGCTGAGAGCATGTTCTTAAATTGTGACCACAGAGGTCAGTGGCAGGTCCAAGGATGGCTAGAGTTCATGGTGAAGACTAAAGATTTCCTTCAAAGAGCAAAGTGGAATAACTGATGCATTTGAAATCTGGGATTCTCTCTTTACCCTTTTTGGCTTCCCTGTGTGTATCTCTCTGTCTGTGGATCCCAAATTTTAACTCTGATCATTGTATATACCTTCTGTCTTTATCTCCCAATCTCTCTCTGTCCATCTCTCTCTAAGGTTTTCTTTTTCTCTCTTCTCCTTCCTCTTCATGGCTCTCTGTCTGTCTCCAGGCCTTTTCTGAGACACATTCACTCATGTCCCAGCAGGAAGTCTTGGGGGTCATGAATGAAAACTTGGATTGGGGTTTGAGAGTGCCCTTTTCAGAGTTGCTCTGGCTCAATAAGTACCATAGAGCAGCCTCTAATCTTTGGCTCTGGCTGCTCTGGTGGGTCCTTCCCAGGTGAAGTAAGTGATAGAGAGTTGGGTAGAAATGGGAGACCATTGCTTTTCCTTCCCCACCCATCCTGGTAAATTCCACATGTTTTCACTAAAGAAATGAAAGTTGTTGAAGAATGGGTCTCAAGGACTCAGGGATCAGTCTCTTCCTTGTGGAAAACAGGGCTTGGGGACCATTCCTCTTTACAAAATTTGTCAGTATTGAAAAATTTCATCTAGCACCTAGTGTTTGTCACAGAAGTGTGAAGGACTTTGATCCATTAGTCAACAGTCCTCCATTTACAGGAGGTTTCAGTATATTTCCCTGCAATTTATTATTTAATTAAAATTTAATTGAAATGTATCTTTCATATGTAAACACACATAAACAATAAGTATATAGCAAACACTGTGGACATACAGTATAGGCATGCATATCATCATATAAGGTTCCCATATAACACCTCACCACAAACATCCTGAATGGTTGTGAAATATTTGTTAAATACTAAGAAATATCATCTGGAATTTAATTCTTAAATGACATGATAGTCTTCATATAATGTGGGGGCTCTGTTGCTACTTGATATAAGCCAAAGAAACTCATTTGACATATAAAACAAAAGATAAACTTAAGGAAAAGATACAGAAAGTATCTCATAAGCACACACAAACACACACATGCACACACAAACACACACACACAAAACAGCTGAGGCACCAGGCCCTGGAATGCACAGGACCTTGATGTAATGAGTTCAAAGCCAAAAATTTAGGAATTGATAAAGAAAAATATTTGGCCATGAGATGGCAGCAAAACACACACTGTCAGTGCAGTTCTTGGACATGTTTGCAGTGTGAGGGGTGGAGTCTCACAGTAGGAGGAGACATTTAAGATTAGGGGCAGGAGGGAGCCCCAAGGAGAGAAATAGGACAGAAAGAAAACTCCCAAATTCCTGAGAAAGAGATCTAGGCAATGTCACAGACTCAGCAAAATAGGGAGCCAATGGGCCAGAAAGCTCCAAGCTGCCAAAGTGGCTTTGGGCTTTAAAAATGCAGAATTTTATTTTATCAATGGACAGTGATGTTGAGTGCATTTTTGCAGCATATGCAAACTAGGTTATAACTATTGGCAAAAATTGCTAGTTTGGTGTATTTTAAAAAACACTGTAGGTGTTACAATTTGCAATTAGGCTGAAAGTTTTTTTTTTAATGTACTTTTTATTTTTTAAAGAAAATTAGATTGCATAAATGTTACATGAAAAATATAGAGGATTCCCATATGCCCGACTCCCTAGCCCTCCAACATTTTCCCACTCAACATCTTTCATTAGTGTGGTACATTTGCGACAATTGAAGAGCACATCTTGGAACATTGCCACTAAGTATGGATTATTGCTTACATTGTAGTTTACACTCTCTCCCAGACATTTTTGTAAGTTATCACAAGATATACAATGGCCTGTATCTGTCAATTCAATGTCATTCAGGATAATTCCCAAGTCCCAAAAATGTCCTCAAATTACACCTATTTTCCCTCTCCCTCCCCTCAGAACCTCCAGTGGCTACTGCCTCCACATCCATGATAAATGTTCTTCCATTGCTAGGACCACAAGTCTGCAGTAGAACAACTGAAAGTCTACTCTAGTAAATCATCCATTCCCCCAATCCTGAGGATTCTGTGATGGTGAGGCCCATTTAACCTCAAATAATTGAGATGGGATTTTCTTCCTTGCAGCTGCAGAGTCTCTCTGTCCCTTGAGATGGTCATTGTCAATCATCATCTCCTTGTTAGTTGTCCTGGGTGAGTTCAGTGAACTGGAATGTAAGTGTTGCAAGTCTGTTGAGATTCAGGATCCAACTGGCATATGGACAACCCAAAGAGTTAAGTCTCTTTGACATACACCTATCAACTCTAGTTCTAACTATAGCTTGAAATAGAGGGGAAGAAGAGCCATTTGTAGGGAAAACACACCTGAGTCCAACTCTATCACACTGGGGAGTATAAATTCCAAAGTAGGGCCCACAGGCAGGGCACCAAACTCCTGAGCTGTCTGCCCTGCCTATAGTGTCTGGATATTTCCAGAGCCCTCAGGAGCCTTGCTATTTGAGGTTATATTTACTTTGGCAGTCAATGATTTCCTGCTGAGATGTGGATAAGTGTAACCTCTGAAATGACCTCCTGACTCATTTTGAAGTCATATAAACTCATTTGTCTTTACCCCTTCCCGCTTTTAGTCAAGACATTTTTGCAGTTACCTTTCCAATTGGTGCTGGGTAGTAATCCCTCAGTGCCTGGGATGCTCATCCCTGGTAGTCAACCACCATGCTGAGGGGAAGGTAAGACATTTATATGCCGAGTTTGGCTTAGAGAGAGGCCACATTCCACAGGTTTTCATAAAGAGCAATGCTGCTGTGAAGAGGAAAACAACGCACAGGTGACATGATCTTCCCTATAGGAAATTCTGAAGAATCCTTGAGAAAACTATTAGAACTAGTTAACAAATTCAGCAAAGTTGCAGGCTACAAGATTAATATAAAAAAATCAGCTGTGACTTTATACTTCAGCAATGAAAAGACCATGAAGGATTTCTTTAAAAAAAATTCCACAACAGCTCACAGAAGACAAAATAGCAAGAAATCAATTTAACCAAGGAGTTGAAGGATTTATACACTGAAAAATATAAAACAGTGCTGAAAGAAATTAGAGAAGACCCCCAAAATGTCAAGATGTTGGTTGTTTATTCATAGGAGCATTTAATGTTAAGATGCCAATACTGCACAAAGTAATTAATGCCATACCGTGAAAATACTGGCAGAGTTTTTTGAAGAAATGAAAAACTGACCCCTAAATTCATTTAGAATTGCAACAAACCCTGAATAGTCAAATCACTATTATAAAAGAGAAGCAAAGTTGGAGGTATCACACTTCCTGATTTCAAAACTTACTACAAAGCCACAGTAATCAAAACAGTACAATACTAGCATAAAGAGACATACAGACCAATAGAACAGAATTGAGTTCAGATATGTTGGTCACATATCTATGGCCAAGTGCTTTTTGACAAGGATGCTATGTTAGTTGGCCAAAGGGGTACTTATGCAAAATAACAGAAATTGGTTGGTTTTTATAAAGAGTATTTATTTGGGGTAGAAGTTTACAGTTACCAGACCATAAAACACAAGTTACCTCCCTCACCAAAGTCTATTGCCACATGTTGGCGCAAGGTGGCTGCAAACATCTGCAAGAGTTCAGGCTTCCTGGGTTCCTCTCTTTCCAGGACTTGCCCCTCTCCTTGCTCAGCTGCTTTGTTCTCTCCACATGACCAGCTGTAGGCTATCAGGTGTATGGCTCATCTCTCTTCCCAGGGCCTCTGCCATGTCTAAGGAGCCATTTCTCTTCCTCTGTGATCTTCTCCTCTGTTTTCACTTCCCAGGCTCCAGTTCAAAACTCCTACCTTCCTTCTCTGCCATGTGGTTTCTCTGTGAGTCCCTATCCACCAAGGGGGCAGGGACTCAACATACTACTGACATGGCCCAATCAGAGCCCCAATCATTATTTACTCAAATAAAATAGAAAACTCTGAATCCAATATAATCTAATATGCCTGGAGGACCAGACCAGTTTACAAACATAATACAATATCTATTTTTGGAATTCACAAACAATATCAAACTGCCACAGATAACAAGTACATTAATTAAGGAATATCACTTTAACAAATGGTGCTGGGAAAACTGAATATCCACCTGTAAAAGAATAAAAGACATATTAATCAATGGTATTGAATGGAGAATTCAGAAATAGACCTTCACCTCTATGGCCAACTGATTTTTGACAAGGCTACCAAGTACACCCAGCTGTGACAGAACAGTCTCTTCAACAAATGATTGTGGGAGAACTGGATATCCATATCCGAAAGAATGGGAGAGGACCTGTATCTCACACCTTATATGAAAATAATCTCAAAAGGGATCAAAGACCTAAATGTAAAACCCAGTATGATAAAATTCCTAGAAGAAAGTGTAGAAAAACATCTTAAAGATCTTGCTGTAGGCAGTGGTTCCTTAGATCTTACATCCAAAACCCAAGCAATGAAAGAAAATATAGAAAAATGGTACCTCCTCAAAATTCAATATGTTTGTGCTTCAAAGAACTTTGTCAAGAAGGTTGGGTGGCAGCCCACTCAATGGGAGAAAATATTTGAAAAACACTTATCAGATAAGGGTGCCATACCCATTATATAAAAGGAGATTCTGCATTTCAATGATAAGAAGACAACCCAGTTTAAAATTGGCAAAAGTCTTCAATAGACATTTTCCAAAAGAAGAAATACAAAAGGCCGAAAGCACATGAAAACAAAAGCAACAGCACTAGCTATCAAGGAAATGCAAATCAAATTTACAATAAGTCCTGCTTATTGATTGGCAAGAGTCAGCAAGCCGCCGCCGCCAATTCTGCCACCTCTGAACGGCGACCATGAGGCTGGCGGAGGCGATGGAGGTGGCAGCAGACAGACCTTGCCAGGAGGCATTTCCAAGGTCCCTACTCTCAGCCCCAGGCCTGGTCTCCCTCCTCTCCTGTTCTGGGTGGCACCAAAGGGAGTGCATGTGCCGGGGGTGGAGGAGATTCCCTCATGGCCCTGGTGGTGGGCTCCTGGGGAGCAGCTGCCTGTACTCCCCAGAGAATCTCCCTGTAACTGCTGGGTGGACTCCGGGGAGCCAGGGCTTCCCGGCTGAACCCAGTTTGGGCAGTGTCAATCGGTAATGCCAGGTATTATGGAAGAATGCTCCCGGCGTTGTGATCTCTGCAGTGATCTCAGGTCCCCGGGCCACAGAACCCCACCCCAGGCTTGCCCCACCATGGGCTTTTGAGCAGCGGCCCCAACCAGCGCTGAAGCCTCCTGAGCCTGCATGCCTCGTGGAGCCAATGGCTTTGCCCAAACCAGCGACTGAGTGAAGTGAGATGCACCCTGTGTTGAGTAAGCTAGAACTTCCCAGGACTGAATCTGAGCTGTCAAAGGAAGGGGGCATTATATTCATAGTGTGAAATGCAAATGTTTTATTTGTGTTCTTACCTAATTTCCCTCTTGAAACCCTCCCCATTTTGTCAACCCTAAAATTTTTATTCCTTTTTTTGAGTAATTGTTTTCACTGAAGTAATTAAATTGCCTAATATTTATCGTAGGTCCTGACTTGTGCTCCCCTCCCCCTACGTGACTTGAGCTACATACTATCTGGGCCTTGATGCTTTTTTTCAAAGGAGTACCAGGGAATGAACCCGAGACCTCATACACGGGAAGCAGACCTTCAGCCACGGAGCTGTATCTGTTCCCCAATGGGAGTCAGTTTTTCCTTTGTTTTTGGGAGGTACCAGAGCCGTATATGGGAAGCAAGTGTTCAACCACTTGAGATACATCTGCTCCCCACCTTGATATCTTTTGATCTTAGAACTATAATAGCCTTCAAAGGCAATTAGGTCCTCAATGAAACAATGAATTAGTGCAAAATAGTGTGTGCTCAGTTAACGTTAGTTGCCCTCTTCCTGAGATTTTATTCAACAAATTCTACCAACACTACCTTACTCACCTAATTCAGCAGTCCCCATGCTTGAAGGTGCCCCAAATGTCATCCATCCTTGTTTCCTTCATTGGAGAGAGATGGATATAAAATATTGCTGACTGCTATGGAAATTTAAGGACCTACATAATAATTATCCCTCCAGTTTCTTGGTCCTGTATTAAACATAGGAATGCTACTTTCAGTATCATTCAGAGGAATCAAGTGCATTCTTTGTGATTTAAGTGAGAATGTTAAAAATTCTGGACTAGAGTGTACAAATACCTTCATCACTTACAAGAATATTTTACCCACCCCTTCATCAGTTTTATGGTGAAAAACAAAGATAAACCAAAGGTAAATTAATTTATATTTCCTTTAAGCTTGCTGCCTTATTTTCTGTATACCTACTCTGATTCACATATACACACACACTCTTTCTAATTCAAATATATGGATTATCACAAGTTTTAGGATTTTTCCCCTATTAAAAAGGCTATTCTTGAGAGACATGTAGTTACTGAATCTAGGTTGGTAAGATTGTGTAAATATATATATATATATATATAATAAAAGGGATACTCTGCTTTAAAAAAATGAGATATCATTTCACAAGTACTAGAATGTCCACTATTAACAAACATGAAAGTTACAATTGTTGGAGAGGATGTGCAGAAACAGGAATGCTTATTCACTGTTGGTAGGAATGTAGGCTGATACAGCTGCTTATAAGACTGGTGGTTCCTTGGAAGTTAAATATAGATCTGCCATATGTCCTGACAATCTCACTACGAGGCATATACTGTACTCAGAAGTACTGAAAGAAAGAACACAAACAGACATTTGCACAGTGATGTTCATGGCAGCATTATTCATAATTGCCCAGAGATGGAAACAACTCAGGTGTTCATCAAGAGATGAATGAATAAACAAAATGTGCTATATGCATATGATGGAATATTATGCAATTGTAAGAAGAAATGAACTTGGGGTGCATATGAAAACATGGATGAAACTTGAGGATATTATAAAAAAAGCATCTTCAAAGTATTACTACTATTGTCCAACTCTTATATTTGAGGTATTTTTTGTCCCAAGCCACCCTATTATTTTTTTCATAAACCAAATAATTTATCTACACTGTATAATCAATGGCATTTGGCATAATCAGCAAGTTGCACATTCATCACTTCAATCAATATTAAAGCATTTTCATTACTCCAAAGAGAAAAACTAGAAAAAAATAAATAAACAATCCACTTTCATACCCATATGTTAGGGCTACTAATTACAAATCTTATCATGAACTTTCACCATTTCTATTCAATTTCAAACCTTTACAAACAATTTTTTTTACCACTTCTGCATAGATTAAACCTCAGCTTTCCATTCTCTAACCACATTCTATTTTCTAGTGACTTATAATTTAGCTGTTAACTCCATGAATTTGTTCACTACATAATTAGTTCATTATAACAAAATCATTCAATATTTGGCCTTTTGTGCCTGGTTTGCTGCACTCAACATAATGTCCTCCAGGTTCATCTCTATTGCCATATGCTTCATGACTTCATCTCTTCTTACAGCTGAATAATATTCCATCATTTGTATATACCACAGTTTGTTTCTCCATTCATCAGTTGATGGACAACTGGGTTGTGTCCATCTTTTGGCAGTTGTGAATAATGATGCTATAAATATTGGTGTGCAGATGTCTGCATCACTATTATCAGTTCTCATGGGTAAATACTTAATAGTTTTATTGATGGGTCACGTGCTAGATCAATATCTAACTTCCTTAGGAACTTCCAAACAGACTTTCACAGTAGCTGTATCATTCTACATTCACAACAACAGTGAATAAGGATTCCTATCTCACCACATGCTCTCCAACAGTTGAAGTTTTCTGTTTGGTTAATAGTGGCCATTCTAGTAGGTGTGAAATGATATCTCATTGTAACTTTCATTTTCATTTATTTAATAGCCAGTGATGTTGAACAATTTTGCATGTTATTTTCACCATTTGTATTTCTTTTTAGAAAAATGTCTATTCAGGCTTTTGACCCATTTTTTAATTTGTCCATTTGTTTTTTTATTTTTGAGTTGTAAGATATCATTATATATCATGGATATAATACCCTTGTCAAATATGTGATTCCCAAATATTTTCTTCAATTGAGTAGGCTGCCTTTTTACCCTCTCTACAAAGTCCTCTGTGGTGCAAAACTGTTTAATTTTGAGAAGGTCTCATTTACTTAACATCTTTTGTCATTCATTCTTTGGGTGTAAGGTTTTAAATACCTCCACTTACTACAAAATGTGTAGATGTTTCCCTATGTTATCTTCTAGGGACCTTATAATCCTGGCTCTTATGTTTAGGTCTATCATCCACTTTGAGTTGAATCTTGTATAGGGAGTGAGATAGGGGTCCTCTTTCATTTTTTGGTTATGGATATCCAGTTCTCCCATCACCATTTATTGAAGAGATTTTTCTGTCCCAGAAAGGTGGACTTGGTAGGCTTATAAAAAATAAGTTTATCATAGATGTGAGATCTATTTCTGAAAAGTCAAGTCAATTCATTTATCAATGTGCCTATCTTTATGCCAGTACCATGCTGTTTTGACCCCTATAGCTTCATTTTATTATATTTTAATTTTTTAGCCTCAATATATACTTTATTTTTTTTTGGAAGAAGAAAATTTCACTATTTGCAGATGACATGATTTCATTTACAATAGCAACTAAAATAAGCAAATGCCTTAGAATAAATGTACTAAAGTGGTAAAGGCTGGGCCAGAAAGGGGCTGGGACATATGGGAATCCCATATATTCTTTTTTTTATTTTTTATTTTTTTAATTTTTAAACAATTGTTTAAAAGATATTTAGATTACACAAATGTTACAACAAATGTATAAGGATTCCCATTAGCCCCACTCCCTACACCTCCCACAGCCTCCAACATAAACAACATCCTTCATTAGTGTGGCAAATTCATTGCAATTGATAAATGCATACTCGGGCATTGCTATTGAGCATGGGCCATAGTTCACATTATAGTTTACACTCTCTCCTACACAATTATATATGCTATGGGAAGATATATAATGGCCTATATCTGTCATTGCAATGCCATTCAGGATGATTCCCAAGTCCCAAAAAATGCCCCTGCATTACACATGTCTTTCCCTGGCCACTGCCTCCACAACAATGCTGTAATTTCTTCCATTGCTAGAATCACAAAAAGTCTATATTTGAATGCCAGTAAGTCCACTGTACTCCATAGTTCATTCCCCAATGCTGAGGATTCTGGGATGATGAAGTCCACTCCACCTCTAACTGAGAGGGGCATTGATCCCATACAGCCAATGGATGGAACTTACTTGCAGTTGTAGGCTCTCTTGTTTCCTTGGTATGGTGGTTGTCAACCCCCACTTCCTTGTTAGTTTTCCTGGGTGAGTCAACTGAAATGGAGAGTAGGTGTTGCAACACTACTGAGTCTCAGTGCCAGCTGGCACATGGAGAGCCCAAAGATTCAAGTCTCTTGGAAGTAGACCTACCAACTCCAGCAACAAGTATAACTTCAAATAGAAGGGACAGATGAGCCATGTGCAGGAAAGCCATAACTGAGTGCAACTCTTTCATTCTCAGGAGCACAAACTCTAAGGTAGGGCCCACTAGCAAGGCACCAAACTCCAGAGCTATCTGACCTGACCATAGGACCTGGGTGTCTCCAGAGCCTTCAGAAACCCCACTCTTTGAGGTAGAAGCCACTTGTCAGTCTATGAGATCCTGTTAAGATATGCATAAGTGTTATTCTGGGATGACTTCCTGACTCACTTTGAAGTCTCTTAGCCATAAAACTCATATGTCTTTCCATTTTCCACATATTA
>JAQZBX010068154.1:0-15801 GCA_029593785.1 Cabassous unicinctus
AAATAATAACTATGGAAATCAATCATGGCTATCCTCATTCCTCTCTTACTTTTCTTCACCCTTAAAATCAATCCTTTTGCCCATTATAACACCATTACTAATAGTATTGCTGCTGCTTCTTTTTGGTCTTGTCTCTTACAGCTTCTCATCTGATTCATACACCAAATCATACAGTCAACAACTCAGGAATAGGTAAACAGCATCTTTCTGCTGCACATGTGGCAATATCAACCCTTTCAAGACCTGAAACCACAGCCCCCTGGACAGGATGGAGGGGAAATTTTCTCTGCTCCTAGACAGCACGAAGTGGCCAGATTGAGACAACACCCAAATCCCTTCACCCTCCCATCCAGCCCAGTACCTATACCCCAATACCCAGGTCCCCCAAAATATTTATATAAAAAAAGAGTTAAGAATGTTAGGAGTTCCCCTTCACTAGGTTTACAATAATTAACAAGCTGTGGCTCAATTCCCCCTGACATCCTTTAAGGAAGGACAAGCCCCCACTTAAGCCTACATATCTGAAAAGAGGGCACTTCTCCAAAGGTTAAACAAAGAGACCATGTGGAGATGAGAGTAAAGTGAGATATAGACCTTCACTCCCTCCACATCAAAGCACCACCTGCTCCTCCAGCATGCCAAGAAAACTTAAATCCCTTACCCACTACCCTCTAGCCATACAAGGGAAAATTTCACCTTCAGGGTTTCCTATGGGCCTCTACACCTTACTCAAACACTTGACCTCTTCCCACCAACTATCATTTCTCTGCTTAGGAATGTACAGTATAAATTCAAATCCCTCCTTTCCAGGGGTGGACTGAAGTCTATTCTTCCCCACTCTGTTGGGAAGGCTTCCCAATAAACTTTCTGCCTGCAATCATCAGTCTCCATGTCCCAGTGAGTGCCGTTTTTCCCAACAGCTTCAATGATAGGAGTTCCTGTGGAATGCATTTTGTACAAAAAATTTTGGACTAGATTTTCTTCTTAATAGCAAATGAAATAATATTAAACTACTCTAAAATGGAGAATAACAGTGGGAAGACAACAAATGCTTCTCAGTGATTCCTCCATTTTTTAATCATCCAGAGGAGATCTTTCTACATGATTTCAGGAATCTTTACAGAAAGGATGGAAGGCTACAGGTTATGTTCAAGGACAGAATTTCTAATTTTCTCGATGTCTTTGAGTCCATGGAGGATGGACTCTTGGGAAAAGACAGCATGTAGAGAGAAGGCACTGCTAAAAATAGACAAGAAAGAGAGACAAAAGAATGGAATCCCAGAGAAAAGTAACTAAGCTCTAATTCTCTTTTGCAGTGCAGTGTGGTGCTGGTTCAAAACTAAAAGTAAAAGGAAAAAATCCACTAGTCACCTTAGTAGTATGTGGAAAAAAGAATAACAAAGAGTCTTCAAAATAGGCACAGCATATACACACAATGATCGAGACTTGTTGAAGTCTGGTTATGGAAAACGTGTTTCAAATGTGTAGTATGGACCATAGTTGGGTGTAACAATTTCATGATATATTATCACGGTCTGTAAGAAATATTTCACCATGGGGTGGTATGATGATGGAGGAAAATGGTATGAGAATTCTGACCGAGTGCAGAAATGTTTTGTTACTTTACACATTCTGTTAATAAATACATATTTACAAAAATAAGAATGTAGCAGTTTGGAGGCAAAAACTTGAAATGGAAGGAAGAATTGGAATCTAGTTATAATTCAGGTTAGGACGATATTCTCTCATTCACATATTTGGCGTATTTAAATTAAAAAAAACATTTTTAAAGTGCTCGGTAAAATACAAATTTTAAAAGAAGTGTTAAATGTCTATTATCATCTACATATAATCTTTAACTTAAAAGAGAATTAATTTTCCAATGCTATATGGAAATGAAAGCTGTTAGCCTTTTTAAAAGGTAAACTCTTTAAAACAAGTGGCTTCAATGATATGAGTTCGTGTGGAATGCATTTTGTACATAAATTTTCCAACTAGATTTTCTTCTTAAAGTTTACTGAAATAATATTAAACTACTCTAATATGGAGAATAATAGAGGGAAGAAAACAAATGCTTCTCAGTTATTCCTCCATTTTTTAAAAATCCCCATTTTAAATCGATCATCCAGCAGAGATCTTTTTACATGACTTAAGGAATCTTTACAGAATGGTTGGAAAGCTCCAAGTTTTGTTTCAAGGATATCATTTTTAATTTTCTTGATGTCTTTGAACTGTTCTCGAGTTCAGAGAGTTTCTCATGCAAGTACCTATATATAAATAAGTGCTCTTAAGCCATATTTTACTTTTTGAGACAATATTTGAAATAAAATCAGACATTCTTACAAAGAAAACAGAATCCACAGATACACAAACATAAAGTGCAGGAACTCACAGTACAAACAGCCCCCCAACCTCTAAATTTCTCCTCTGGCTTCTGAATGCCCCTGTCCACACCCAGGAAAGAAAAGCCACTTGTAGGGTCAATGAGTTGAGAAAGACTGACTCTCAACTGTTCACAAGATATCAGGAGGGAAAGGAGTTGTTCATAAAAGTCAAGGACCTAATCCATCAGGCAGAGTGTACCACCTTCCATTGCCATGTACATGCGATCATAGCCTCCAACAATGAAGAAAAACAAAAAGACCAGTTTAGAGAAATAGGTAATTACAAACCTTCATGTTGGCTCTTACCACCTTCTTTCTCTTAATAGAGTTTTTAGTGATGGATATCATTCACGCATAAACAAACATAAACTTGAAGTGTAGATTAATACTTGTGACTTTACAAAATAAAGTGGCATAACACCTTACAGGGGTCCCACAAACACATCTACAACAGGAACTTGAATTGGGATTCATTTTTTAAAACTTGGCCAGAGTGTCTTTCAAACATGAATAATAACTATAATCCATGGCTCAACTCTAGTGTACATTTCTGGACTTCCCCACTATTTTTAAAACAAATCTGTTTCACTGATACGTAGTAAGCCAATACATTATTTATCCAAAGGGTACAATCTCTGGTGTTTGGTATATTCACAGAGGTGTGCATTCACCTCTTCAATCATTATTAAACATTTTCAATCTCTCTAATAATTATAATAAAGAAAGAAAAACCAGATGAACAAACAAGAAACTACTCACTTCTCAAAACCTTTGTTGACAATGCCATGCATAGGTGTTTTTATGGCTTTCCTTGAGCAAATTTCTTTTTTATTATCTCTCAGTTTTATGAATATGTGTTCACATACCACACACAGCATGTAGACAAAATGAGTAATGAATAGCTATTTTTAAGGTGTTGAAAAGATATTTATTGTAAAATTATAAACTGAAATGGTTATCAGATTGAGAGAAAATGTAAATTTTAAAAGAGAGTTTAAGGTTAGGTTAGATTCAATGTAATCTATTATAAGAAAGAGATAGTATGGCACAAATATTTATAAAGGAAAATAATTAGTCGATATAATGGAAATAAATGATGACAAAATCCTAATTATCATATTCCAGCTCAAACACTCAGACACAATAATCTCTACGAATGAAATAAATTTTTGTTTTATTATGCAATTTCCATTCAAGTATTCATTCTTTCTGAGTAAAAAGACTTCCTCTTCGGGAATTGCACATATCTCATTGGCATAAATTACGGCAGATAGCAAGATCACTAGGAAAACCATAGTATTTCCAACCAGCCATCCTCAGAGCAAAGGGAACCAAGGGTAAAGGAAAAATTGAGAATAGAATGAGAAAGTATTATCACCTCAATAAAGAGCCAACATTATCAAAAGTCATCAGACAGCAGATACATCCCAGCTTAGTACAATGTATAATCTTTTTGAGGAACATGAAATTAAACATTTGGCCCTGGATTCCAAAATGGCTCCCAGTGGTGGAGCCTGGAACGATAGATTAATGGTCACCCCGGGTCCATGTGACCCAGGAAAAATGACCACGTGGCGGTTCCTAGCAACTGGCCTGTCCTGTCTTCTTTCTGCTCCTCCAGGACAGGGATCATAGGTGGGTGTTGCCCAAATCATTCCACAGACTAATTATTTGAATCTTGGGGGCATGGAGGAAGGGCTTTTTGGAAAAGACAGCATCTAGAGAGAAGGCACTGCTAAAAATAGACAAGAAAGAGAGAGAAACGAATGGAATACTAGAGAATAGTATCTAAGCTCTAATTCACTTTTGCAGTGTGGTGTGATGCTGGGTCAAAAATAAAAGCAAAAGTAAAAATATCCACTTTCAGACTCAGGACTATGTGGGAAAAAAACACGAGTCTTCAAAACAGGCACAACATATACACACAACGATCTAGAGTTGTTGAAGGCAGTGTATGGAAAATGTGTTTCAAAAATATAGTATGGACCATGGTTGATGGTAACAATTTCAGGATATTTTATTATGATCTGTAAGAAATATTCCACCACGGTATGATGTGATGATGGAGGAAAGTGGTATGAGCATTCTGACCGAGTGCATAAATATGTTATTAGTTTACAGATTCTGTTAAGAAATATATATTTACAAAAATAAGAATGCGGTGGTTTGGAGGCAAAAACTTGGAATGGATGGAAGAAATAGACTCTATTTATAATTTAGATTAGGGCAATATTCTCTCATACACATATTTGGTTTATTTAAAATTTAAAAAAACATTTTTAAAGTGCTTGGTAAAATACAAATTTTAAAAGAAGGGTTAAATATCTATTAATGACTACAAATAAATCTTTACTTTAAGAGAGAATGAATTTTTCCACATACCCTGTCAACACTCTTTGGAAATGAAAGTTGTTAGGCCTTTTTAAAAGTAAACTCTTTAAATAAAAGAGACTTCAATGATATGAGTTTTTGTGTGGAATGCATTTTGTACATAAAAGTTTGGACTATATTTTCTTCTTAATATTTTTAATGAAATAATATTAAACTACACTAACATTGAGAATAATAGTGGGAAGACAAATACTTCTCAGTGTTTCTTCCATTTTTTTAATAATCCCCATTTTATATCAATCATGCACAGACCTTTTTACATGACTTCAGGAATCTTTGCAGAATGGTTGGAAGGCTCCAGGTTTTGTTTCAAGGGCACCATTTCTAATTTTCTCGATGTCTTTGATCTGTTCTTGAGTTTAGAGAGTTTCTCATGCAGTATCCATATATAAATAACTGCTCCTATGCCATATTCTAGCTTTTGAGAAAATATTTAAATAAAATCAGACAATCTTACAAAGAAAGCAGAATCCATGGATACACAAACAAAATGCCCAGGAACTCAGAGTACAAACAGCACCCCAACCTCAAAATTTCTCCTATGGTTTGTGAAAGCCCCTTCCCACTCTTAGGAGATAAAAGCCACCTGTAGGGTCAATTAGTTGACAAAGAGTTACTCAAATATTCACAAGATATCAGGGGGGGAGAGGAATGGTTCATAAAAGCCAAGGACCTAATCCATCAGGCAGAGTGTACCACTCTCCATCCCTATGCACACATGACCATAGCCTCCAAAAATGAAGAAAAATAAAACAAAGACCAGTTTAGAGAAATAGGTAATTCCAAATCTTCATGTTTGCCTCTCACCACCCTCTCTCTCTTATTATATTTTTTAGTGATGGATATCATTCACACATGAACATACATAAACTTGAAGTGGAGAGCAAAACTTGTGACCTTACAAAATAATGGGGCAAGTTTACAGGGGTCCCATACACACAAATCCAGCAGGAACTTGAAATGGGATTCATTTTTTAAAACATGTCCAGAGCATCTTTCAAACATGACTAATAGCTAAAATCCATGGCTCACGTTTGCTGTACATTTCCAAATATACCCACTATTTTTAAAACAAACCTATTTTCTTGATACATACTAAACCAATACCCTATTACCAAAGAGTACAATCCCTGGTGTTTGGTTTATTCACAGAAGTGGGCACTCATCTCTTCAATCATTATTAAAGATTTTCAATATCTCTCTAACAATTACAATAGAGAAAGAAAAACCAGATGAACAAACAAAATTATTGACCTCTCCATCCCTTTGTTGACACTGCCATGCATAGGTGTTTTTCTGGCTTTCCTTGAACAACTTTTTTTTGTTGTTTATCTCTCAGTTTTATGGATACATATTCACATACCACAGCATGTGGACAAAGTGAATAATGAATGGCTTTTTTTAAGCTGTTGAAAAGATCTTTATTCTAAAATCATAAACTGAAAGAGATATTAGAGTTAAAGAAAATGTAAGTTTTAAAAGGGAGTGTAAGGTTAGATTAGATTCAATATAATCCATAATAAGAGATAGTGTGACACAAATATTTATAAAGGAAAAAAATTAGTCTGATATAATGGAAGTAAATTATAACAAAATCCTAGTTATTATACATCCAGCTCAAACTCTCAGATACAATAATATCTAGGAATGAAATAAATTTTTATTTTATTATGCAATTTCCATTGAGGCATTCATTCTGAGTAAAAATCTTCATCTTTGGGAATTGCACACATCTCATTGGAATAAATTACCGCAGATAAGAAGATCACTCAGAAAAACCATAGTATTTCCAACCAGCGATCTTCAGAGCAAAGGAAGCCAAGGGTAGAGGAAGAAATGAGAATAGAATTAGAAATTATTTTCATTTCAAAGAAGAGGCAACATTATCAAAAGTCATCAGACAGCAGATATATCCCAACTTAGTGCAATGGATAACCTTTTTGAGGAAAGCAAAATTGGATTTTTGGCCCTGGATTCCAAAATGGCTCCCAGTGGTGGAGCCTGGAAGGATAGAATCATGGTCACCCTCGCCATTGGTAACCATGAAAAAATGGCCACATGGCGGTTCCTAGCAACTGGCCTGGCCTGTCTTCTTTCTGCTCCTCTACCACAGGGATCCTAGGTGTGTGTTGCACAAACAATTCCTCAGACTAACTATTTGGAGCTCAGGGGCTTGGAGGATGGGCTCTTTGGAAAGACTGCATCTAAGGAGAAGGCACTGCTAAAAGTAGACTAGAAAGTGAGAGAAAAGAATAGAATCCTAGAGAAAAGTAAGTAAGCTCTAATTCTCTTTTGCAGTGTTGTGTGGTGCTGGTTCAAAAATAGCAGTAAAAAGAGAAAATTCACTAGTCAAACTCAAGACTATGTGGTAAAAATTAAAACACCTGAGTCTTCAAAACAGGCACACCATATGCACACATCAATTAAGAAATATTGAAGATAGGGTATTGAAAATGTGTTTCAAACATGTAGTATGGCCCGTGGCTTGTGGTAACAATTTCGTGATATTTTATAACAATCTGTAAGAAATATTCCACCACGGTGTGGTGTGATGACGGAGGAAAGTAGTATGAGAATTCTGACTGAGTGCTTAAATATTTTGTTAATTTACAGATTCTGTTAAGAAATACATATTTAGAAAAATATGAATGTGGCAGTTTGGAGGAAAAAACTCACAATGGAAGGAAATAATGGACTCTAGCTATAATTCAGATTAGGACGATATTCCCTCATACACATATTTGGGGTATTTAAAAGAAAAAAACATTTTTAAAGTACTTGGTAAAATACAAATTTTAAAAGAAGGGTTAAATATCTATTAATGACTACAAATAAATCTTTACTTTAAGAGAGAATGAATTTTTCCACAAACCCTGTCAATGCTCTTTGGAAATGAAAGTTTTTACCCTGTTTGAAAGTAAACTCTTTAAAAACAAGAGGCTTCATTGATATGAGTTTGTGTGGAATGCACTTTGTACATAAATTTTTGGACTATATTTTCTTCTTAATAGTTAATGAAATAATATTAATTTACAATAACATGGACAATAATAGTGGGAAGACAACAAATGCTTCTCCTTGATTCCTCCATTTTTTAATAATCCCCATTTTAAATTGATCATTCAGAGATTTTTTTACATGACTTCAGGAATCTTTACAGAATGGTTGGAAGGCTCCAGGTTTTGCTTCAAGGACAACATTTCTAATTTTCTCAATTATCTTTGATCTGTTCTCAAGTTCAGAGAGATTCTCATGCAGGTACCAATATATACATAACTGCTCTTAAGCCATATTCTAATTTTGAGAAAATTTTTGAAATAAAATCAGACTTATTCTTACAAAGAAAGCAGAATCCATAGATACACAAAAAAAGCCCAGGAACTCAGAGTACAAACAGCCTCCCAACATCAAAATTGCCCCTCTGGCTTGTGAAATCCTCTGCCTACACCCAAGAGAGAAAAGCCACTTGTAGGGTCAATAAGTTGACAAATGTGACTCTCAACACTTCACAAGATATCAGGGTGGAGAGGAATGGTTCATAAAAGACAAGGACTTAATCCATCAGGCAGAGTGTACCACCCTCAATCCCTAAGCACACATGATCATAGCCTCCAACAATGAAGAAAAAGAAAATGAAACCAGTTTAGAAAATAGGTAATTCCAAAATTTCAAGTTTGACTCTCACACCCTCTGTCTCTTAATATATTTTTTAGTGATGGATATCATTCACACATGAGCATACATAAACTTGAACTGGAGAGCAAATCTTGCAACCTTACCAAATAAAGGGACATAACAACTTACAGGGGTCACATACACACATTTCCAGTTGGAAATTGAATTGGGATTTATTTTTTAAAACTTGGCCAGAGCATCTTTCAAACATGGCTAATAACTATAATCCATGGCTCACATCTGCTGTACATTTCCTGGCATCCCCACTATTTTAAAATTAAATCTGTTTCATTGGCACATATTAAACCAAAACCATATTTATCCAAATGGTACAATACCTGGTGTTTGGTATATTCACAAAGGTGTTCATTCATCTCTTCAATCATTATTAAACAATTTCAATATCTCTCTAATAATTATCATAAAGAAAGAAAAACCAGAAAAACAAACAAGAAATCATTTACCTCTCAACCCCTTCATTGACACTATCAGGCATAGATGTTTTTCTGGCTTTTATTTAACAAAATTTTTTTGTTTATCTCTCACTTTTATGGATATATGTTCACTTACCACAGCATGTGAACAAAGTGAATAATGAATGGCATTTTTTAAACTGTTGAAATGATCTTCACTATAAAATTATGAACCAAAATGGATATTAAATTGAAAGAAAATTTAAATCTTAAAAGGGAGTGTAAGGTTAGTTTAGATTTAATATAATCCATGATAAGAAGAGATAGTATGGCACAAACATTTCTAAAGGAAAATAATTAGTCTGATATAATGGAAAGAAATTATAACAAAATCCTCATTATTATATTCCAACTTGAACATTCAGACAAAATAATCTCTAGGAATGAAATAAATTTTTGTTTAATTATGCAATTTCCATTCAGGCATTCATTCTTTCTGAGTAAAAAGACTTCCTCTTTGGGAATTGCACAGATCTCATTGGCATAAATTACCACAGATAACAAGATCACTAGGAAAACCATAGTATTTCCTGCCAGCAATCCTCAGAGCAAAGGAAGCCAAGGGTAGAAGAAGACATGACACTAGAATGAGAAAGTATTGTCATCTCGGTGAAAAGCCAACATTACCAAAGTCACCTGACACCAGATACATGCCCACTTAATACAATTGATAACCTTTTTAGGGAACATGAAATTGAACTTTTGGCTCTGAATTCCAAAATGGTTCCCAGTGGTGGAGCCTACATTGATATAATCAGGGTCACCCTCACCATTGGTGACCCAGGAAAAATGGCCACATGGTGGTTCCTAGCAACTCTCCTGTCCTGTCTTCTTTCTACTCCTCCACCTCAGGGATCATAGATGGGTTTTGCCGAAACAATTCCACACACTAAATATTTGTAGGTTGGGGGCATGGCAGATGGGCTTTTTGGAAAATACAGCATCTAGGGAGAAGGCACTGCTAAAAATAGACAAGAAAGAGAGACAAAAGAATGGAATCCTAGAGAAAAGCAACTAAGCTCTAATTTTCTTTTGCAGTGCAGTGTGGTGATGGTTCAAAAATAGAAGGAAAAGGAAAAAATCCACAATTCAAACTCAGGACTTTGTGGAAAAAATTAAAACACAAGAGTCTTCAAATCAGGCACAGCATATACTCACAGCTATTGAGACATGGTGAAGGCAGGGTATGGAAAATGTGTTTGAGATGTACAGTATGGACCTTGGCTGGTGGTAACAATATCATGATATTTTACCATGATCTGTAAGAAATATTCAACTGTGGTGTGGTGTGAATGATAATGGAAGTGCTGGGACTCTAACCCCCTTGGCAGAAACCCACAGCTTTAGGAAAATAAACTCCCCTTGATCCCTTTCTCCCCTTCCCCTCCCCATTTTCTCCATGGAATCCACATCAGGAAGATAAGCAGTCCCTGCTTGCCCTTTTAAACTGAAATTTACAACTCTAAACAGATAATGACTCTTTTCCTCCCTAATGGCCCTCTGCTTTTAGGAAGGTAATCTAACCTGGCTACTCTGGCTACTCTGCTTTTGTAATCCTGCCTTCCCACTTGCTTAAGAATTTGTCCACTTAGTGTTCCTATATAAACTTAAGAAAACCGAGAAACAGCACTCAGAATTTGGAGGCGCAATCCTCCTCTTGGCCCACGCATAATAAAACTTCATTCATCCATACCCTCAAGAGTGCCACTTGGGTTTCATTCCATCGGCCGCAGCATTTGGTTTCCTGACTGGGAAAAACCCAATCAAGCAGGCCCATTGTGCCTCTTTCTTGGGGTTGATGGGCTCTGCTGACGGCGATCTCCAAGCGAAAGTGGTGGGCACCACCTGTACTCTTGACGGGACCTCCTTCTGAGGCAGTCCCTGCAGATCACATCCCTGCATACCAGCCTGACTCAGTGGGGTGGTAGACTGGACAGTGCCAGAAGACTCCAGAAAGGCAAGGCCCCAGGTGCCAAGTTCTCAGTCAGGCCCGTCTCTGGACAGAAGAGGTGACTGATCACCTCCTGAAATCTCAAGTACTGAGATTCCAGAATAGGGCATTCCCTGTGGAAGGTACTGCATAACCTCTGAGTGACTGCGTGAGTGACTGAGAATGGCAGAAGCTTGCGTACGCCGTACTAGTCTGTGACTCCAAAGCTTTATGATACAGAGCCCATGTGGGCCCTAACCTGTTTTCCGTGGCTACATCAACGGCCACCCCAAGCTTTACCCAGGCACCTTAGCAAAGATGAACCTAAGTACTCATGAGAGACATGGACAGGCGGACATCAGAGTGGCCTCAAAAGAGGCAACCCCTTCCCTTGTTTGTCTTGTGCCACCAATGCAGGGTATGGGCTCATCAGAGTAAAAATCTACCATCTTAAACTGCATGCTCAAGAATTTCAAGGATGGTTTTCCAGAGATTATGGCATCCAGATGAACCCCGGCACCCTCTGAACCTTATGTGAAGTAGAGTGGCCTACTTTTTTAATGTTGACTGGCCCTCAGAAGGGACCTTGATATAGTCAGGTTCTGTGCAGTGTGGCTGGTGGTCACAGGAACTACTGGCCACCCCAATCAGTTTCCCTACATTGACTCTTTTTTAGAGATAGCCCAGATTCTGCCCCTTTGGGTTCAATTGTGCATTGGAAAAAAGGGACAGAGCAGCGTCTTGGTTGCACAGGTAATGGGGCTCCAGAAGCCAGTCATTCATCAAGTGTCCTCAGAACAGGACCCACCACGCCCCCCACCACCACCATATGCTCCGGCTGCTCTAATCTCTCCTGCTAGTCCAGGAGTGCAGGCAGATCTCCCAGAAACACCCCAACCTTTGGCCTCTTCTCCTAGCCTGGGAGTGCAGGCAGATCTCCCAGAAACACCTCCATCTTTGGTCCCTCCAGGGACATCAACCACCTCTGGTGAAAGCCTTCCATCCCACTAGCAAGGAGCTCCAGTCAGCACAACCTGCATTACAGATGCCCCTCCATGAAACACAGGGTCTGGCCTAGATTGGCAAGAATGGGACCATCAAACCTGGGAAGCCTGTATTATACTATGAGCCCTTCACAACTACAGACCTCTTAAACTGGAAGCACTACACCCCCTCCTACTCAGAAAAGCCTCAGGCCCTTGTTGATCTCATGGAATCCATTTTCCAAACCCATCATCATACTTGGGATGATTGCCACCAACTCCTCCTGACTTTGTTTAATATGGAGGAGAGATGACAGATTCAAACAAAACCCCAAAAGTGGCTGCAGAAGCAGGCCCCTACTGGTGTCTTAAACGTGGAAGATTGGGAATGAAAAGTGGCACCAGAAGCCCAACCAAAGTGGGACTTCAACACTGATCAGGGATGGCCTGCACTCCAGCAATATCAGGAAGCACTCCTCCGAGGGGTCCATGAAGGGGCAAAATGACCCACAAACATGACAAAGACAACTTTAGTTACTCAAAAGCCTGATGAATCTCTGGGAGATTTCTATGAATGGCTTTGTGAGGCCTTCAGAAGCTACACCTCTTTTGACCCAGAAGCTCCAGAAAATCAGAGGAGAGTGAATGCCACCTTTCTTGCACAGGAAGCAATGGACATTAAAAGAAATCTCCAAAAATTAGAAGTGTTCACGGGCATGAACATTGATCAACTCCTGGAAGTTGCCAAAAAAGTATTCATCAATCAAGAGGAAGCCACCAAACTAGAAGCCAAGAAGTGAAAAAAACATCAAGCCTCCCTACTTGCAGCATCCCTGGGAAATCCTGACCCCACCAGATGAGAAGGGCCACCTCATAAAGGGGGGACAAGCACCAGAAGGGTGCCTCTGGCCAGAGACCAAAGTGCCTACTGAAAAGAAAGTGGACACTGGAAAAATGAGTGCTCCCAAAACACTCAGGCACATAGAGGGAACATGCCTAAAGGGAAATACTGACCTGAGCCCCAAGACCATCTGATCGAGCTGGCAGGGCTCAACCCTAAATAGGGGCAGTTGGGCTCACTGGAACTTGGCCCCAATGAGCCCATGGTCAAACTACAAGTTTGGGGTCAGTCAATGACTTTCATGGTGGACTCTGGCACTGAACATTCTGTGGTCACAAACCCTGTCACCCCCTTTAGTGGAAAAACTGCTAATATCATAAGAGCAACGGGACCAGTCAAGCCAACAGCCTTTTTGCTAGTCAGGAACTTGCCAGCTTGGTGGTCATGAAGTGACTCATGAATTTTGGTACCTGCCTGAATGTCCAGTTCCTCTGCTTTGTAGGGACCTCATAACCAAACTGGGAGCCCAGATTACCTTCAAACTTGAAGGGCCCACAAGCTTAAGCCTTGGGACCTGCCTCACTCTCTTTGTCACTGTACCCTGAAGCAAAGAATGGAGACATATGTGGAAGAAAGTTAAGGTCAGAATCCAGAAGAACTGCTGGAAATTTCCCCCTAGGTTTGGGTAGAAAAAACCCCACCAGGAATGGCATGGAACCATGCACCCATCATCATTGGCATGAAGCCTGAAGCAGTCCCAGTCCAGCAGAGGCAGTATCCAACCCCCCATGAAGCACAATTGGGCATAGTCAAACACAAATATCACCTGAGGAAAAAAGGAATTCTAATTGAATTCCCTGGAACACCCCATTATTACCAGTAAAAAAGTCAGATGGGACTGGATATCAACCAGTGCAGGATTAACAAGCCATTAATACCACCACTCTCACCTTACATCAGGTTGTTCCCAACCCATACACTTTGTTAGGACAGCTTCCACCTGAAGCCACCTGGTTCACTTGCCTGGACCTGAAAGACACCTCCTACTGCCTGCAGCTGGCCCCCCCAAGCCAGCCTGTTTGCCTTTGAATGGGAAGATCCCAAAACCTGGCAGAAAACTCAACTAACTTGGATCTGGCTAGTGCAAGGCTTCAAAAACTCCCCTACCCTTTGGGGGGAAGACTTGGCAGCATATTTGGCCACCTACCCCTGGGAAGGCTGCATGTGTGTCCTCTTGCAACATGTAGATGAACTCCTACTTGCCAGTGAAATGGAAGAGGACTGCTGGGGAGGGTCCCAGACTCTCCTACAACTTCTAACACAGACTGGGTACAAAGTGTCTTGGAGAAAAACCCAGATCTTTAAACAGCAAGTCAAGTACCTGGTGTTCAGCATCACACAAGGGCACCAGACACTCAGACCTGAATGAAAGAAAGTGATTTGCACCATCCCTACCCCCACCACAAAAAGAAAGCTTCCCAACTTCCTTGGGAAGGGTTCTGCCACATCTGGATTCCCGGGTTTGCAGCCATGGCCAAGCCCCTTTATGAAGTTCTGGCAGGTCCAGAAAAAGAGGCTCTTGCCTGGGGAGAAGCTCAACAGGGGGCCTTTCAAAACATCAAAAGACAACTCTGCTGAAACCCTGCCTTGGGTCTCCCAGATGTAACTCAAAACTTCAACCTCTTCACGCATGAAAAGAACAAATTAGCACTGGGGATTTTCACACAAACAGTCAGCCCCTGGCAAAGACCCAATCGCTTACCTCTCCAAGCAGCTGGACTCTGTGGCTGCAGAGTGGCCACCCTGCCTGAAAGCCCTGGCAGCAACTGAAACCCTCATCAAAGAAGCTGAAAAATTAACTCTCAGGCAGGTAATTCATGTTATGGTGCCACACACAGTCACTGCCCTAATGAACTCACATGGGCATCGGTGGATATCAAATCCCCGGCTCACACATTACCAATGTTTACTCTGTGAAAACCCCAGAATGACAATAGAAACAGTGCACAGTCTAAACCCTGCCACCTTTTTGCCAGATGAGGAAGGGGCTACTGAACATGATTGTGTCAAAGTGACTGAAGAAGTTTATGCCAATTGACTCAGAGTGACTCTAAACTATTCACAAGATCAGTGGTAGAGGAATGGTTCATAAAAGTCAAGGACCTAATCCATCAGGCAAAGTGTACCACCCTCTCTCCCTGTGCACACATGATCATAGCCTCCAACAATGAAGAAAAACAAAATGAAGACCTGTTTAGAGAAATAGGTAATTCCAAAGCTTCATGTTTGACTCTAACCACACTCTTTCTCTTAATGTATTTTTAGTGACGGATATCATTCATACATAAACTTGAAGTAGAGAGCAAAACTTGCAACTGTACAAATAAAGGGGCATAACAACTTACAGGGGTCCCATACACACATCTCCAGCAGGAACTTGAATTGGGATTCATTTTTAAAAACTTGGTCAGATCATTTTCAAACATCACTAATAACTATAATCCATGGCTCATCTCTGGTGTATATTTCCTGACATCCCCACTATTTTTAAAACAAATCTGTTTTATTGATGCATATTAAAGCAATACCCTATTTATCCAAAGTGTGCACTCCCTGGTGTTTGTTATTTTCACAGAGGTTTGCATTCATATCTTTAATCATTATTAAACATTTTCAATATCTCTCTAATAATTATAATAAAGAAAGAAAAACCAGATGAACAATCAAGTAATTATTCACCTCTCAATCCCTTTGTTGACTCTGCCGTGCATAAGTGTTTTTCCGGCTTTCCTTGAACAAAATTTTTTTTTTGTTTATCTCTCAGTTTTATGGATATATGTTCACATATCACAGCATCTGGACAAAGTGAATAATGAATGGCTTTTTTAAGCTGTTAAATAATATTTATTATAAAATTATGAACTGAAATGTATATTAGATTGAAAGAAAATATAAATCTTAAAAGTGAGTGTAAGGTTAGATTAGATTCAATATAATCCATTATAAGAAAGAGATAGAATGGCACAAACATTTATAAAGGAAAATAATTAATCTTATATAATGGAAATAAATGATGACAAAATCCTAATTATCATATTCCAGCTCAAACTCTCAGACATAATAA
>JAQZBX010068155.1:0-15801 GCA_029593785.1 Cabassous unicinctus
GTATATAAAATTAAAAATATATACATATATAGGAAATTTACATTATACTATATATGGATGAGATCTTGACAAAATACTTCAAATAAAATACTCATTATTGTACCTGTTTATTTACTCAATACCTATTTTATCAACATTTAAACATTTCTACATTTACCAAGTAATTAGTACCTGACTGCTTTTTTCCTATTAAACCACCTCTAAATTTTAAAAAATGCAGTTATTACAAATTGCCTATAAGATGGTAATAAGGAAAATGTTTTGAAATTTAATTTTGTTGAAAAATTTGGATTCATTCTTGAGTTTTATAATATAGAATTCTTATTTTTAAAACTTGAAACTGGCATCATATGAAATTTGCTGTTAATCTCTTAGAATCTATTATAAATCATTTAATAAACTTGCAGAGGACATGCTATACTTCTTTAAAAGTGTTTTTAGTATATTATGATGTTGTCTACTTCTCCTTACTTTAAAAATTAAACATATACTAAATATGAAATAACTGTACAATGAACACTTATATATCCATTGATTTATTTCCTCTTGTACCATGAAACATTTTTGCTTAATTTGTTTTAGCATATACATACTTATGCATCATCCTTCCTTCCATATATCTATCCATCTTTATTTTATCTTTCTTAATATCTTTCATTTAGAGTAAGATACAAATTGTTCACCCCTGTACAATTTTAGGGTGGATATAATAAAATGAAATCAATTTTTAAGAATATTTTCTTTTCAGACAGCATTTACAAACAGCTAAATGCAGGAATGTTATATTTATTCTATATAATATTTTTTGACAAACTTTAACACAACAGTAAAATATCCTCTTACAAAACACAGTGATTTCCAAAAATCTGAGAGATTTCTTTGTTTCTTCCTAATAAGTCCTACCTTGCCCACCTTACCAAAAAGAAAAATAATCTATTCATTCATTGATTTTGCTATAGCAAAATAATATTATCAAATTCTATTTTGAGTTCTGCATCATTTTTTAATCTGCTATGTCTAAATCAAAACAGATTATTTGGTCACAAATACTACAGATTATTTGGCATCCAAATATTGAAGCTGCCTGTGGCAGTTTGAATCTCTTATGAAACCCTTAAAATACTTTTCTTTAAGGTATGCTATTCCTGTATAGGTAAACCTATTGTAAGTGGGATCTTTTTAATAAAATACTTCAACTAAGGGCCTTTGATTTGATTGCAGAAGCCAGGGTAGGTCTTAATACTTTACTGGTGTCCTTTATAAACAGAGGAATGAAAGGCCATAGAGAGAAAAAGCTGCAGAGACAGAGAGGAACCAGAGACTGAGAGAGAATGCCCGTGGAGCTGAGGAAGACATTTTAGCCAGAAGCCAAAAGCAAGGAGGCCCAGAGGAGAGTGGAGAGAGGAGCAGATGCTGCCATGTGCCTGATGGCCCACAGATGGAGCTCAATAGATAGCATCTCTGATGATGACTTCATTTGGACCTTTCATAGCCTCAGAAATGGAAGTTTTTCACCTAATGAATCCCATTGGAAAAGCCAATTTCTGGTATATTGTTTTCTCAGCATTTAACAAATTAAAGCACTGCCCCATTTAAATTTTCCACATGTAAAAAAAGTTAACAGTTGTGGAAGGCTGGCCTAACACTTCAACTAGAGTTTTCCAATACCAAATATATTTAGTATATTGATAGTAAAATATTTATCCTGATCTATAGATGGATAATTTCATTTAACCATTTACCTCATATTTTTGCCCACTGATCACATTCTGCTGAATAGAAAATAATTTTAGGCCCTTTTGTTATCCAGCTTTAGGAAAACCCAGCAATGAATTAAGGAAGTAATGCTAGAAACCTTTGAGGGCCTGGATTTAGGGGATGATCTAAGCACAGAGCACTAAGAATGATTAAAATAATATTATTATAACAACTGGATTTTTCATGACAACAAGAGTAAGAATGGCAAATAGGCATGGGAAGAAGGTAAAAAAAGAGTAAAAACAAAAGTATAAAAATAATTAAAAGCATATGTATGAAGATACAACAAGGGAAGAGTGGATCAATGGGTTCTGATTCTGTGAACTTGGTCATAATCTAACCACATTAGAGGCCATAATCTAATTCTGGGTTATTTTTGTTGATTTTATTTTTCTGTTATGTAAAGTTTTACATAGCCACCTTAATGTTTTTTTTTGCCCTGGGGGATATGTACCAAAGGCACAATTCCTTCTAAGTTAGAGCTCTATGTGAAATTAACAAATTATGTGTGGGTCAGGAGAGACAACTAAATAATTGTCAACCCACTCCATTAGAGTTGTTGTGATCACCAGCAAAAGCATGGCTCACACAGGTTTGGTAGAGAGCTATTCTACTCAGGTAGTGGAGAAACAGAAAGGTCAGCTAAGCAGGTGGGTATTGGGTCCCCATAGCCAGTGTGTCTCTATCAATGGCCAATGAAGGGATATGTTCTATGCATAGCAACCCTCTCTTGTGTTCATGTGGTATCATAGGGGAGGTAATCTGTTCCCTTCCCATCAGAGAAAGATATAACAATGGGATTTAAGGTGGATGTTTCAATACATGCCAATCAGAGTCAGACCACCTTCAGTGAGTGCTTATACATATTCAGGGCAAGAAGGGAAGGAATGTTTCCACAGCCCTTTTATCTATAAGGGGATTTTAATTTATCCTGCCAGATGGACACACCTGGCCCTGAGCATAGCATGTATTTGTTAGTCTATGGAAAAGGTGCTAGCTAGCATAGGACTGTTCCCACCACAGTACTCTTTCCAGATTCATTTATGTAAGAACAATATTTCTTTCCTAACATAAAGAATGCACACACAGCTTGCACCATGAGAATATCCAAAACTTAGGTTTTAGAAGGCAATGGCCACTGCATTGTCTACCTCACATTGGGATTGTCCAAATGAATCAAGTGTAGAAGTCAATCCCCATTCTACAATACTGGACATATTTTTCCCTCTATTTTTAAAGAAGCTTTGAATACATAAATGTTACATTTAAAATATAGAGTATACCCATATATCACAATCTTCCTTGTACATATTTTCCATAATTAACAATATATTTCATTAATATGGTATATTTGTAACAATTGATGAACACATATCAAAGCACTGCTACTAACCATGAGCTATAGTTTACACTATGGTTTATACTTTGCCCCACACAGTTTTATAGGTTTTGAAAAAATATTCAATGGTCTGATCTATCATTTCAATATCATGCAGAACAATTCCATTGTGCAAAAAATGTCACAACTTACACCTATTCTTCCTTCTCCCTTCCCTAAGAACCTCTGATATCCACTCTCTTTATATCAATATTAAGAATTCTTCCATTATTAGAATAATAAGTCTACTTTAGTCCATAGTTGTATACCCCCCTTATGTGGGTTCATTTCTCAATCTTGAGGATTTTGAGATGGTGATGCCCAGTCTGCTTCTGACTGAGAGGGGGCTTAGCTCCCATGGAGCATATAGATAGAACTCTCTTGCTTCGAGTTGTAGATACTTTCTCTTTTGGGGGCTTGGAGTAGTCCATCATTCTTTTATTAGATGGAAGATTTTAAGCAGGATTCATGTTAGTTCTTTATGGAATAATTGTTAGAATTCATCTGTGAATTCATCTGGTACTGTGGTTTTCTTGGCTGGGAGATTTTTGATGACTAATTCAATCTCAATTCTTGTGATTGGTCTATTGTGTTCATAAATTTCTTATTCCATCAGTGTAGGTTGCTTGTATATTCTGAGAATTTTGTCCATTTCACCTGTTATCCATCTTGTGGCAATACAATTTTTTAAACTTTCCTCTTGTGATACACTTTATTTCTAAGGGACTAGTGATGATATTCCCTGTCTCATTTTTATTTTATTTATTTGAATTTTCTCTCTTTTTCCTTTGTTAGTCTAGCTAAGGTTATGACAATTTTCTTAATTTTCTTAGAGAACCAGTTTTTTGTTTTGTTAATTTTTTCTAGTGTTTCTTTATATATCTAATTATATATATACTTTAAAAAAGATATTTAGATAACATAAATGTTGCTTAAAAAAATATAGGGATTCCCATATGCCCCACACCCTACCCCTCCCACATTTTCCCACATTAACTCCATCCTTCATTAGTGTGGTACGTTTTTTACAATTGATGAACACATTTTGGAGCACTGCCACTAAGCATGGAATAAAATTTATGTTGTAGGTTGCACTCTCTCCCACACAATTTTGAAAGTTATGGCAAGATATATAATGTCCTGTATCTGCAATTGCAATGTCATTCAGGACAATTCCCATGTCCAAAAAATGTTCCCATATTATACCACTTTTTTCCCCTCTCCCTTCCCTCAGAACATCCAGTGGCCACTGCTTCCACATCAATAACATAAGTTCTTCCATTGCTAGAAGCACAAAAAATCTATAATAGAATATCAGTAAGCCTACTTTAGTCCATCATTCAATCCCAAATCCTGAGGATTCTGGGATGATGATGCCCACTCCACCTCTAATTGAGAAGGGTCTTAGATCTAATGAGGCAGATGGATAGAACTATCTTGCTTGCAGTTGCAGACTCTTTCTGTTCCTTGGGTTGGTCATTGTCCATTATCATATTCTTGTTAGTTGTTATGTGTGATTCCAATGGACTGGAGAGTAGGTGTTGCAACTCTGTTGAGATTTAGGGCCTTGCAGGCAAATGGACAGTACAAAGATTTAAGTCCCTTGGATGTTCACCTATTAACTCTGGTATTAACTATAGGTTCAAATAGAAAGGGCAGTAGAAACATGTGTAGAGAAACCACAACTGAGTCCAACTCTGTCACACTGGGGAGCATTAATTCCAAAGTAGGGGCCACTGGCCAGGACTCCATACTCTGTGGCTGTCTACCCTGCCTGTAGTGTCTGGATGTCTCCGGAGCCCTCAAGAGCCCCAGTATTTGGGGTAGAATTCACTTTGGCAGTCAATAAGATCCTGCTGAGATGTGCATTAGCATAACATGTGGATTGAACTCCTGACTCACTTTGAATTATCTTAGCCATATAAACTCATTTGTCTTTACCTTTTCCTACTTTTGGGCAAGGTCTATTTCCAGTTGCATTGCTAGTTGGTTCTTGCTAGTAATCCTTCAGTGCCAGGGTGGCTCATCCCTAAGAGTAATGTCCCACACTGTGGAGAAAATAATGTTTTTATATCCCGAGTTTGGCTTAGAGAGAGGCCACATTTGAACAAGAAGGAGGCTCTCAGGTGGTAAGGCTAAGGCATCCAATAATACTGGCTAAGTTTAATTTCAAAAGTAAAGGTTCATAAGTCCCGTCATCAATATCAAGGGACTGTCAATTGACCATCCTCCTTCAGAAGTCACTGCCCCTGTACTCAGGGAATTCTTGCTGCTTCTTTAGAGAATGTGGCAGAGCTCCCCAGGATGGAAATTTCATATTCCTTCAGTTATTGTGTTAGTCTCCACCCTCCATGATGATGTCCCATGAACATTTGAACACATTTATATGCCTTAAATTTATGCCCAGGTGAGCTTCCTCCCATGTATCCCCCCGTCACTGATACCTTGCACCAATGATCCCCTGCTGCAGTTGTAACCCTTCTGTGATCCAAAACTTCTTCATCACTTCTTTTAGGGCCTTCAACTGATTGAATGAGATGTCAGTCATTGCTGCAAACATTCAACTTAGTTGATTGTAGATGTAATCAGCCATCTATGCAATCAATTCACTGATGATTAAAGTCCATGAAATTCCTTGTATTATAGTTATCCCAGTGCTTGATTGACCAAACAACTGGGCACCATTTCCTGGCCAGGTTGACATAAGCTTAACCATTGTAATCTAAATATAATTATAAACCATTGAAAGTGGATGTTGATAAAACCCATCTGCCAATGTTCAAATGGCAAAGAGATAGATTAACCAAGGTTTTAGGTGATAAACACTTAATAGGTTTGCCTAGATTATGAGCCTGACTTTTATGATGTTGATTATATTTTTTAACTACAGTATCAAAATGTCAACCAGTATTTTGTCATGACCTCTTTCATTTTTTGTTTTCCATCATGATAATTTCATGGAGTAATTTTATGTACATTACTTCAGGGACTCTGGGTGACCAGGCTGCCATCTGGGCCTTCTCATAAAATTCATTTTACAACCTTGCTGATACCACTTGTCTTTTTAATTTCAGAAACATTTTCTTGACTGTTAGCTAATTAATTTGAAGATGTTTTATGATGGATTTTATTTAAGGTGCAAATCTTTGTTGTTTTTTTGTTGTTGTTGTGTTTTTTAAACCATTTCTCAGTCAGAGATCACCATTGCTTTCATAACATTCCAAAATCATGAACTCCTTCAAATGCTTATCTATTTAGAATATAAATATTAATATATTTTCCTTTAGCTAATGTCAGCTTCTACTTAAATGTTTTGACAGTTTCCTAGATAATTATAATGACAGGAGCTATGAATCTTTAATTACTTCTATTGTAGGGGTTACTGCATAGCCTGCATAATAGTTCTCTGTTTCTGTTTTAAGTTAAGGTCCATCTACAAATAAGGTCAAGGTTTGATTAATCCAGGGTATTTTGATAGTTTGGTACAGAAATGATAACTAAGAAAACACATCCTCTCAGTCTTGAGACATTCCTTTTTCAGACAGGGACAACAGAGTTGCAGGGTATAAAGTATTACAACACAGGGTTTGGATATTTTAAGAAGAAAGCAGTAGGATTTCATTAGAGGCCAGCCATCTAACTTTTAGATGCTGGTTTATCTTTTAATTATCCATCATCTTCTTGCTCAAATGAATTTTATTGATACATATTAATAAAGTATAAAAAGCATAATGATTGGAGTGATCAATTCACAACTGTGTGATTATACCAAATAACATTAATTATACATTTTGGATGGATTCTTTGTTTAATTATTCTTGAGATTATAAGCTTATGAAGAGCATGTGGCTCATTTAACCATAAATTTTGTCCTTGGACCTTATTATCTTGTGCCTCAACTTATTTGGCAACAGAGGGTACTGCCTTTAGTCAGATGGGATTGTGTTACCCAATGCACCCAGTTGAAGGATTTATATTTTATATATCTGTGTTGAATTCCATATTTGGGGTGAAGACTCTTAATATTTGATTTTGATTTTCATAAAACAAGCAATAAAATGGTTTAATTGTATTTGGATATTTTTAAATTTTGGGCTTTCAGCGACTGGATTGTCTATTTGAAGATGTTCTAAGAGCTGTGATGTTCAAAGTGTTTGACACTCTCCCACTATTTCAGTTTTATCATGGTTATATAATTGACAGGTGAAACATGATTTATATAGTAGCCTTGAATGTCATTAAAAGTCCCCATTTTATGCTGAAGACAAAGATCTGACCTAAAGTTGATTGAAAACACTTTCAGGGACAGACCAGAGTGAAACAATGTAGCACACACAGAAATTTGATTGTTTTGTGGTAATTGGCAAAAAAATAATTGAAATTATAACCAATAAAACTATACTATTTTCAAATATGAAGCATATGAATAGCAGGGCATATATTGTACAGTGAAGACATTGAAATAATTCTAGGATTGTAATATAATTTCCATGAAACATTTATATATAGAAAGGTTTTACCCCATTAATTAAACCATTTGTTGAATAGACTATCTATATCAGCTAGTGGACTTGAAAGCTTTCTCAAAAATTATGTGACCATAGAGTGTCTGTTTCTGAATAATCAATTTGCTTCCATTGGTTTGTATGTCTATCTTTATGCCTATACCATGTTTTTTTTTACCATTTTTTTTTTGCTAAATGATATAATGTGAAGTCCAGAAGTGAGAGTCTTTCTATATTGTTCTTCTTTTTAAAGATGTTTCTGAATATTCATGGACCTTTATCCTTCCAAATAAATTTGATAATTGTATTTTGCATTTCATTAAAAAAGGCTGGTAGAATTTTTATTGGGAGTGCATTGAATTTGTATACCAATTTGGGTAGAATTGACATCTTAATGATATTTAGTCTTCCAATGCAAGAACATAGAATATTCTTCATTTATTTAGTTCTACTTTGGTTTCTTTTAGCAATGCATTGTAATTTTCTAAATACAAGTGCTTTATATCCTTGTTTAAATTTGTTCATAAGTATTTGATTCTTGAAGTCACTATTGTAAAATAATTTTTTTCCTAACTCTCTCCTTATATTGCTCATTACTAGTGTATAGAAACACTACTGATTTCTCCTTATTAATCTTGAATCCTGGCACTCTGCTGAACTTAGCTCTAGTAACTTTGTTTTAAAATTTTGGGGGAGAATTTCTAGGTATCGGATCATATCATCTACAAATTGCAAAAGTTTTAATATTTCTGTTCCGATTGTAGGACTTTTATTTCTTTTTCTTGTCTGACTGCTCTAGCTAGAATCTTTAGCACTATATTGAATAACACATGTGACAGTGGGCCTCCTTACCTTTTTCCCAGCCTCAACAGGAAAGTTTTCAGTCTTTCATCATGGAGTGCAATGTTAGCTATGGGTTTTTCATGTATGCCCTTTATCATGTTAGGAGTTTCCTTAAGTCTTAATTTTGTGGTATTTTTATCAAGAAAGGAATATGTATTTTGTCAAATGCATGCTCTGTGTCAATTGAGATGATCATGTGATTTTTCTTCATTAATTTATTAATGTGATGTATTACACTAATTGATTTTCTTCTGTTGAATCACCCTTGCTTGCCTGTATAAAACCCACTTGATCATGATGAAAATTTTTTTCAATAGGCAATGTATTCAATTATAAAATATTTTGTTTAGGATTTTTGCATCCATGTTTTTTCAGGAAATGGGGCTGCAATTATCTTTTTTTGGGTAATATCTTTATGTGACTTTTGTATTAGGGAGATATTGGCTTCATAGAATGAGTTTGTTGGCATTCATTCTTGTTCAATATTTTGGAAGAGTGTGAGTAAGATTGCTATTAAGTTTTCTTTGAATGATTGGAAGAATTCACCTCAGAAACCATCTGTTCTTGGGATTTCATTTTGAGGAGTTGTTTGATGATTGTTTCAATCTCCTTACTTTTGATTAGTTTGATGAGGTCTTTTATTTCTTTTAGGGTCAGTGTAGGTTGTTCATATGTTCCTAGGAGTTTTGTTTTTTTTTAATTAACAAGGAGTCTCATGAAATTTTATTCAATTTCAAAGGTACAGACAAGAAGCAATATTCACAGTTAAACACAGAAAAAATGCAGCAGTATATTTACTGGCTTGGATGGCTGTACTAGAGAGGTTGTTCAGTTCTAAGAGTTATCTGAATTGCCAGCTATCCTGTCTTCTCTATTTAATTGTTTCCCACTCCAGGATCCATTACTCTTTACTAAAATAGAAATGACATGTATTTAAAGAAAAAAATACTTTTTTTCTTACAACACCGGAGAAAGTAGAACATTTTGATCAACAAAGGCTTCATTCTGTAAATGGGTCATTGAATTTCTCAATAGGGTTACCCTGAGTTAATTTTTAAGCACAGCTTTTAGGATTTCAGCTAAAAAAATTGACAAGCTATTTTTGTTCTTAGCATATTAGCATGACATACCTCATAAATTGTTCAGCTATTTCAAAATGGTTACACTTACTGGAAATCCCTTGAAACAGAACAGCCCAATTACACTTCATAACTTTGTAGCACCCAAATTCATTATACACATTTAATGAACAAATTTCAGAAACTAATGATTCTAGCATAATCATTAAAATTCTAAATGATGTAATAGTTTTTAACAAGTATAACAGTCCCTCTAAATAAAACCTTACCAAGTAACAGATTCGGCAGATTTTTACCACTGTCTTCCTTAAGACTAACGTACCTAGGCACCACAAGCAGTTGTCCTTTTAATGTTCTGATTAAGAGTTACTAAATTACAACTGGAGCAGGGGAGGACCATTGGTGTGGGGTGTCAGTGATGCGGGATACATGGGAGGAAGTTCACCTAGACATACATATAAGATACATAAATGTGCTCAAATGTTCATGGGGCATTGTCACAGTGGGTGGAGATTCATACAATAACTGAGAGAATATTGAATTCTCATCCTGGAAATCTCTGCCACATTCTCTAATGGAGCAGCAACAGTCCCGCAAGTGCAGGGGCAATTACTGGTGAAGGAGGATGGTCTATTGATGGGCTCTTGTTATTGACAACTGTGCTTGTGACCTTTGCTCTTGAAATTGATACTTACATTAGTGTTGTGGGGTGCCTAAAGAGTTGCCTCCTGAGAGCCTCCTTATTGCTCAAATGTGGCCTCTCTCTAAGTCAAACTCAGCATACAAATATATTACCTTCCCATTAGCATGGGACATGACTCCCAGAGATGAGTTTCCCTGGCACTGAGGGATTACTATCAAGCACCAGTTAACAATGCAACTGGAAAAAGACCTCAAATGAAAGGGTGAAAAGATAAAGACAAATGAGTTTATATAGCTAAGAGACTTCAAAGTGAGTCAGGATCTCATCCCAGAGGTAACACTTATGCACATCTCAGCAGGATCTCATAGACTGCCAAAGTGGATACTACTTCAAATAGTGGGGCTCTTGAAGGATCTGAAGACACCCAGGTCCTATGTGAGGGCAGATAGCTCCAGGGTTACGTGCCTTGACAGTGGGCCCTACTTTGGACTTTGTGCACCTGAGAGGTACAGAGTTGGATACAGTTATGGCTTCCCTACACATAGCTAATCTCTCCCTTCTATTTGAACCTATACTTGGTGATGGAGTTGGTAGGTGTACATCCAAGAGACTTGAATCTTTGGGCTGTCCCTGTGCCATCTGGGACCTGAATATCAACAGAGTTACAACACGTACTCTCCATTTCTTTGGACTCACCCGGAACAACTAAAAAGATGGTGAGGACTGACAACCACCATAACAAGGAAAAGAGAGCCTATAAGTACAAGCAAGAGAGCCCCATCCATCGGCTGTATGAAATCAAACCCACTCTCAATTAGAGGTGGAATGGACATCACCATACCAGAATCCTTAGGATTTGGGAATGAATATGGACTAGAGTGGACTTACTGGAATTCTACAATAGACTTGTTGTGATTCTAGCAATGGAAGAAATTATGGCATTGATGTGGAGGCAGTGACCACTGGAGTCTCTGGGGGCAGGGGGAGGGAAAGACAAGTGTAATGTGGGGACATTTTCAGGACTTAAGAATAATCCTGAATGGCATTGCACTGACAGATATAGGCCATTATATATCTTCCCATAGCCAGCAGAATTGTGTGGGGAGAGTTTAAACTACAATTTGAGCTATGGTACATGCTCAATGGCAATGCCCCAAGAAAAGTTTATCAATTGCAATAAATGTGCCAAACTAATGAAGGATGTTGTTTATGTGGGAGGGTGTTGAAGGTGTGGGGAACAGGGCATATGGGAATCCTTATGTTTTTTGGTGTAACATTTGTGTAATCTAAGTATATTTTCAAAATTTTTTTGAAATATATTAAAAAAAGGAAAAAAGTTACTAAGTTGACAGTGATTTAGTACGTTTGCAAAGTATCCTTATCCTTTCAATTTACTAAAAAATGAAAGGATATCCTAGAAGACAGAAAGACTGCAAGTACATATGGAAAATGAGATTGATTGGATTTGACATGGCTGCTAAATGCCCACAGTTAAATGAGAGGGAGGAAAAAGTGGGACAGATAAGTAATAGGAAAGCCTTTCTGAGCCACACCAAGTTTCCTACAATTATACATAAGATATATTTAGGTATACATCCCACTGCAATTCAAGTTCTTCAAAGCCAATATTAAATAAAGTCATTACTTAGAGATCAAAAGTACTTATTGCATGCTCCAGATTTAACTTTAATCAGCCTACTGAAAAACCTTTACTTCCTTGACAATTATGCTTTAAATCTTTAGGCCTTAGGAGGCTGGTGAACAGAAATACTTAAATCAGAATTCTCATGGAAATGTGCAAAAGAAAATCTTTACAAGTTAGTTTTTCTAGAAATCATGGAATTCAGTAAGTCTAAATTAATAGTGTACACTCAACCTTTTTCAGATTTATAGTATATTTAGAGCCACCCAACAGTTCTAATGGTCAGTTCCTGCAAGCAGCCTACTTGAATATGATAGGGTATTAGTCAGGATTCTCTCTTGAAACAGAATCAACAGGAGATATCTGTCAATAATATGAGATTTTAAAAGATTCTCTCCCATGATCATGGGGATGCACAAGTCCAGGTTCAGCAGGCAGGCTGCAAACCAGGGGCTCCGATGAAAGTCTGATGAAATGTCCTTGATGAATTTCTGGGAGAAGTTGGTTGTCCAAAGACAAGCTGGGAAATTCTCTTTGAATGTTGAAATCACTTCCCCTTTTAAGACATTCAACTGATTGGAAAAAAGCATCACCCATTGCTGATGCAATCTCCCTGATTGATGCAGACGTAATCAGCCATCCACACAGTAAACTCACTGGTGACTGAACTCCATAAATGCTCTTGTATTACAAGAGCTTGCTTGCTGGACCTAACACCTGGACACAATTACCTGGCCGAGTTGACACATTAGCCTAACTATCACAGTTAGCATCATCGGTGAAATCTCAGTACCATTTACCAAAGTCTATTGTGCCTAACTTTAATTAAAATATCCACCTAGAGGACTTTTCATAAAACAGAAGAAACCTGAATCATCCTACTTGTGCTTTACAATCAAGAGTCTATTAAGACTTAAGAGCTAATGGAAAATGACTTGCCTGATTGCCTAAGGTGGGATATGATACAAAGTACAACTGTTCATAGATAGAGACAGGCAGAAAACAAATACTGCCAGTGGAAAAAATGCTACTTCAGGATATGGCTAAGCAAAAAATGAATCACTAGGCCCCTCTCTTCTTAAGAGAGAGAGAGTAGGGCATGCATTCTCAATGAGGGGTGAATAAAATCTTACTTTTTAAGTATACACCATAGATATACATACAGTACACATAACAACATATCCATGGTATTAAAATTTCATAGGGGGACTATTAGGAAAAAAATGTATAATAAGGGTTCTTAAAGGGGAGATGTTGAGAAAAAGGCTGAGAACACTGATTTAGAGTCAATCTCTGAGCCACATGCATTTCCCCTCACCACTATCAATATGCCATGTCAAAATATTGCATAGCATTCTTGGTATTTGGAATTTTCCTAAGAGCAGAGTAAGTATCACCACGATAATACTCTCAGAAAAATTAAGAATAAGAAACTTATGGATTGTTCTAAGCACACATTTAGTTATGGTATCTAACACCAAGTTAGGAAAATCAACAAACACTTATCCAACCAAAACTAAAAGTACAATTTTAACATCTGCATTAAAAATTACAATAGGTCGGCACTGGCAGCTGAGTTCGAAATTTATTACTTAAAATTCCAAGCCAAATTCTGCAAAGTCTTTTTAAAAAGTATTCCCTTTCTTTATACTATATTGTCACAGGTAACATCCATTTACTCTAATATTGTACCGAGTAAGCACTACTATGTCATGAGGGGGAAATGATCTGATCAAAGATCAAGATGTAGTACTGGAAGTCTACACACCCTCATTATATATTGTATATAATAAGAGGTTACACTTTGTGTGACAGTAACATGCAGTGGTTTGTTTGTAGAAATCTTAATGTAGTTTCAGTTACATCAGAATTGTGCAGGTGTTTATAGTTTGGGATTCATAAACTGAATAAAAGGAAAAAATACTTATTACAAAGAAGAGACAACTGAATGAATAACATAAAGAACCACTAAGTATTAACATATAATTTAAAAAAATAAAATAAAATAAAATAATAAAATAAAATTATCTAGAAACCTAAGTGTGAGGATGGATTTTATTATTTAAAAAAGTAGCCTTTTGAGGACTACAAATTACAAAGTAAAAGCAGATCTCTAGGTAGAAATCTAGTGATTAACATTTTGCCTGTGCAAGAAGACTTTATCAAAGTTATTCACTTATCAAATTTTCCACATTCACAGTATTATCAGCTTTAATGCACCTCTTCATATGGTTATTTTATCTTTATTTCAAATTATATTACATGTTATTCCCTCAAGATAAGTTTTTAATTTTAAACAATAAATTCTTGGGGAATAAGGATAGCACCTTAGAAAGGGGTAATTTCCACTCAGTCTCTGGTGGCATTACCCCAGGCTAATTTCTCTCACTAATCAGAAAGCCTTCTAAATGCTCACTTTCACATGAACTCTTTCTACCAAAAATGTGGCCACATGTTGTTTTCTCATGACTATAGACATAGATGAATAGCAGCAAGAAAAGAAAGATGAAAAATTAAGGGCAGCCACTAAAATAAATGGATCTATCATACAGAAGTAATGTTTGGCCCATGGCAATTAAAAAATGGCAATTAGGGAATGTTAGCAGCCCAATGCTTGAGTCATTACTGAATATGTTAGAGATTGAAGCTGGTCTAGTATGACCAATTGGGAATGTATCAATACCACTGCACTTCATTCTTCATAACAAACACTTTAATTTAGTAAGGAATGTGGGTTTTACTTAGTGCCACTTACAAAATATTTTACTGGGTTTAGTACTTCAGTCATTTCCCTTACTTACACTTCTTTTATAATACTTTCCTGTCAATCTTATTAAGTCTATTATGAGTGTAAATACTTTGAATGATAAGACATTTCTTTAAAGTATACTTGAGAATGGTTGTATGAAAAGAATATCCATTTGTTTTGAATGGAATTATAGTAACTGAGTGCAGAAGTTTCTCAATGGGAAAAAACTCAACTTTCTTCTTCCCATCACCTCTGCCATATATGATTTCCAAAATACCTCAGTTTCAAGTTTGTTCTTCATGGCTTCACTAAGGAATGAAAACCAGAGAACAAATAATTGAATTTAAGGGTATGTGGGGTGAAAAATGTAAGAAAATATCTTAACATGCAGCAATGTTCTGAATAATCAAGATTCATGTTAATGAATTCAATCATTGTATATGAGATTTTATTAGATAAATAAGGCTCTGGGATTAAAATATGCTGCTTCTTTATTTCATATCAAATTATCACACAGATCATTGCTTTTTGAGACTCTTGATACTTTTACAGTTTAATTTGCAAACAGAAATTTTATAACATATTGTTTTTAACCAAATCATTTCTTGAAAACTGTTTATATAGAAAACCCAGTGAATAAAGTAAACTCTTCCTCATGGAAAGCCTTAAATTACATTATGACAGTTAAAAAACAGGAGGTGGAAGATAACTGAAAAGACAAATTCAAAATTAGATTAAAATCTAGAACTGTGGGTTGGAGAGAGGTTAACTCTGAAGTGGCTGAAGGGAGGTTTTTAGGGTGATGTTAATGTTCTTTATTTTGACTGTGCTGGTTATATGGATGTGAACATTTGTCAAAGTTTTTGACCTATACACTAAAAATGATACAATCTTTTGTTTGTAAGAAATGTGCTCTATGCTTGGTGGCAAAGCCCCAGGATCTGTATATCCATTATGGGTGATGTTCCACACTGATGAAGGATGTTGATGTGGGATGTTGTGGGAGGTGTGGGAGGTGGGGAACATGGGAATCCTTGTAATTTCTGAGTAATAATTAGGTAATCTAAGCACCTTTAAAATATATATATATAAAATAACATTTATGTAAGAAAATACACATATATGCATATATATTTGTATATCATTTTACAAATATTGGTATGTACTGTGAAAAATCTTGATTTTTATGAACAATAAAAAAAAA
>JAQZBX010068156.1:0-15793 GCA_029593785.1 Cabassous unicinctus
ATGGCCTATATCCGTCGCCACAACGTCACTCAGGACAACCCCCAAGTCCTGAAAAAGCCCCTGTATTATAACTGCCCTTCCCCTCCCCGCCGCAAAAGCATCTAGTGGCCACTGGCTCCACCTCATTGTTACAATTTCTTCCATTGCTTGAGTCACAATATGTCTACAACAGAATACCATTAAGTCCACTCTACTCCATAGCTCTTCCCCCACTCCTGAGGGGACTGGAATGGTGATGTCCACTCTCCCTCCAAGTGAGAGTGGGCTTATATCCTATGGATATGGTGGATGGGATTATCCAGCCTTCAGCTGCAGGCCCTCTCCATTCCCTGGGATGGCTGTTGTCCATCATCGTCTCCTCACCAGGTGACTTGGGTGAGTCTATTGAGCTGTAGAGTAGGAGTTGCAGCTCCACCGAGATTCCAGGCACAGCTGGCACATGGGCAGGCCAGAAGCTCCAGTCTCTGGAAGTACACCTACAAACTCCAGCCTCACTTATAGGTTTGAATAGAAGGGACTGATGGACCATGTGCAGGGAGGACTTATTTGAGTCCAACTCTGTCACTCTCAGGAGCACAGATTCCAAAGTAGAGCCCACTGATAAGGCGTCAATCTCTGGGGCTATCCCCCCTTATATAGGACCTGGGTGTCTCCAGAGCCCTCAGGAGCCCCTCTGTGTGGGGTGATATCCACTTTGGTGTTCTATGAGATCCTACTGAGGTGTGAGTAAGTGTTACCTCTGGGATGACCTCCCGACTCTCTTTGAATTCTCTTAGCCACATGAACTCATTTGTCTTTACCTTTTCCCCCTTTTATTCAAGGTCTTTTTCCAGTCGTGTTTCCAGTTGGCACTTGGTAACTTTTTATAAGCATCCTAGGTACTATGTTTTCTAGATCTTTGACCTTCGTGGAACCATACATACAATTTGTAACCTATTAGACCACATGAATGTTTCCATAATCATTCATTTACCAAAATCATAAACAGGGATAAAAACCTACATAAAGCTACCAAGAGTGTAGTCTCACTCTGTCCTTTTTGTGACTACTTTCCAAAAAATTTATCTTTTGTGTGAAGTTAATGTGAACTCACACATTCAATCTGAAAAAATATTTGGGTGTATACATGCCAAGCTTTGTGCGAGGTGGTAGCTAAAGGGTAGTTAATAAGACATTGCTCTTTGCCCCTCCCTTGTAGGCTTACAGAGTAATAGAGAGATAGACAATTAAAAAGCAAGGACATCTGTAGGATGAACAAGTAAAGAACATATTTGGGATACATGGATAATTGAAGTATACTCAAAGACTCTTTCTTCAAGGAATTCATATAACAGTCTGGTCAGGGACACAAATATACAGACAAAAAATTACTACTAGAGTGTGTATAAACTTATAATAGACATATCTTCAAGCTATAGCGATGGCGGTAAAGCATATTACATTTGCAGTGAGGCTGGGAAGGTTTCAGAGATAAAAAGATTTTAAGCTGTATCTTGAGAGAGAAACAGGACTTTTTCAGGTAGACAGATAGGGATGGAATGGGGCGGATTCTATGGGGAAGGAGGAAATTGAGGCACTTCTCTCAGTTTGGAAGGAGAGGAGGTCAGGAATGGCTTTGTGGAGAAAGTGTCATCTTAGCTCAGACTCGGGGGATGAGTAGGCACCCATTAAGTGAAGGAGAGAAGATAGGAGAAATTCATCTTCCAAGCAGAGGGAAAGACATACACAAAGCACTGGGGGAAGGTGAGCATGAGTTTTAAGTATGGGGAACTGAGAAAAGTTCAGAATGACCAGAACAGAAAATTAGAAATGAGGAATGGGAAAGAGATGAGTCTAGAGAAGTAGTGACAAACCAGATCACGAGAGACGTTAGACCTTTGAAAGAGTGTGGAGTTTATCTGAAGAGCCATGGAATGCCATTTATATGCCCTAAACAAGGACTAGACATTCATCTTGCTAAATTCCACCATCTTAAACTAACTGAATTAGCGGGTGGTGCCCCTCAACACGGAACTAATCTATTCTTTCTATATCATGAAATTCCTCTTTATTGGTCATTTCTCTCTCTCTCTCTCTCTTTTTTTTCCCAATGCCAAATAGACCATACACGATTCTTAGGAAAGCATGGCTGATCTTCTTCTAGTCTACAAAACCACACCTGAGGGAAGCATTAAAGTTCTCTGGGATCAATATCAGACTTGAGTGAACAGAGGCTCTTTTGTCTCTCTGGCAAGCTGCAGGCAGCTTCCTATGACTCTGCGTCTGAGAGAATGGGAAACAGAGCTCCACACACAGAAATACATGCTGGTGTACTATCATCATACACAACCTGGGGGTGCAGTGGGGGAAAGAAATGACACATTAGGCAGCATTTGGAAAATGTGAAGAAAAATGAGATTTGAAATAAAGTTCCTGGAAGCAAAGTTCTATGCAATTTGATTTGTTCATTTAGTGGTAGTACATTTATGGAAGTCAGTTAAATAAATGAGCAGAAAAACCTAGCAGGTACTTAAGATTGATATTCAAAACATGATTTTAAGGATATGGTACCTTCATAGGTTTGTCAGAGAAGACAGAGGCACTATAATCTAACCTTCAAGAAAAAAGAAAAGAAAATAAAACCTTGGAAATTAGCATTCAAAGTTAAGAGGAAAATGCTCAAGGCCCCAGAGAAATAGAACCCATTATTTTCCTCCATTTCTGATTCACTCCTTTGTCTTGATAGCTAAACAGCTGGAAGACTTTGTAAAACTGATGAGAGGGGTTTAGGGGTAGGGAGGGAGGGAATGGGGGAGAATAGTGAGGTCAGATTTCATCTCCAAGCTGGACTAAAAAATAGTCCATTGCAGGCCTGATATTAGAAAGACAGAAGGGCCTTAAGAACCTCTTCAAAGGCAGTGGCTTTTAAATATGTAAGTGTTATAAAATAATTGACACAGGCAATTAAATTTCTTGCTACAAGACATAAACAGGCCGCATGCTCGATTCAGGAAGATACTATCCAGAGTTCAAACCTGTGTAGTTATTTCCTGGTGTTTTAATGCATGTGCTCAAATGATTTACATATGAGAAATGGGTGAAAAATAAAGAGAGGGAGAGAAAGAAGAAATTGATATTCTTTTCATTTATTTAAACTACATGTCAAGTATAAATAATAAAAGTATAGACAGGGGAGTAGAGAAGGAGAGATGGAGGAAGAAGGGAACTTATGGAAAAATAGGATGATAGGAGGCTGGCTGATACACTTCACTGGAATCACTCAAATTCCTCTGTGCCCTAGAACGATTTAGCACCCAGTGGAAATCATACCCAGTTTCAACACTGGGAAGCAAAGTGGACAGCGATGAACTGGCTCTCAGTGCCATGAGCTGTGGAATTCTTCAGAGCAGGAACATTGCATTAAAGCATTCCAGGGTTTTGCATGGAGGAAAGGTGCCATGAAAATGAGAGAATGGTATGCCAAGCCATCTGGTGAGATACGACTTGTCAATCTCCCAGATGGTTTGTGAAAGTAGAGAGACTTGATACAGAACTGAGATCAGCATATGAAAAGAGCCATGAAATCACAGACTTAAAACCTATTTCTTCCACATTGTATTTTGAAAACTTTGCTAAGTAAATTTACATGAATTTTATATGATCTGGGAGACCATATTACAGAAGTTTTAATGTACAATATGGAACGTTTCAGAAATGTATACCACATTTGCTTTCACTTCTTTTAGTAGGTGTCTAATTATTCTTAAGGTGTTGAGTTAGGTGGAAGAAATTGATATTCCTGTCATTGATTTATATGCGGTTATACAAGTTTTATAAGACTTTTTTATAAGAAAGTCTAGTAGAATTTGGCTAGTCTGAATATTCTTTTGGAAGCAGTGCTCTTACAAGTCAGTGCCATTTGTGAAATACATTACAGGACTTGAAGATGGCGTGTCTATGAATTTTAAGTTCCAAATATATGTAGTTTAGAACCATTTGGATGATGTTCACTGTTGAGTCTGAAAATGATGTCCTTGGCAAGCATTGCATTCATAGTATGACATATTTCCCATTTTAATTATAGAGAAACATAAAATTTTTCTGTGAACTTAGGGTATGTTCACATGAATAATGAAGTTTTTTTTTTAATTTTTATTTTGAATTAATGTAAAATGACTACTTATTTGGGACACTTGATGTAAAATGCAATACATTTGAGATAAATAGGGCTTTCAATAATTTCTAATACCTCAACCACTGTGAAATTTAGAAAATCTGGGGCAGAATATCAAAAATAAATAAACTTTTGGTTTTGGATTTATATTCACATTCAATTAAGATTGCAGACTTTTAAAAGGGTCACAAAAGAGAATGTATTTAACACAGCCTTTTTGTTTTCTTTTTTAGTTTATCTATTAGCCCACAGCTGATATGCTCCAAGGGGGAAAAGTAAAAACAAAACAAGACTGACCCAGTAAGAAAGTCTTAGTTTTTAAGGGGAGAGAAAATTTGAGAGCACCAGAGGATGTGCCAGGGTTGGAGTAACAGGTGGGCAAACTGGTGGAGCAGAAATGTCTACAGGATAATGTAGGCCTGGTGGTATCTGGAAGAACCGGGCAGTCTGAGACATACCTGGGGGGCATCTGTAGGAAGAAGGCTGATGCCCCATGAACACAGATGGAGACAACTGCTCTGTGGGTGGAGTTATTGCTATAAATAGGTATTTACTTCTACCCACAGACCAACGAAGCCCAGGGAAACAGTGAATGATTAGCATAGCATGTAGCATACAATTTGTGCTCAATAAATGTTCATTGGATGAATGATAGAATGAATGAATTATTGTTGAATATAACATATAAAAGATGATTAGGGATCAGAGACATAAATATTGTACAAACAGATTAGGAGTATTTAAATGTAATTAAAGGTATTATATGTATGAAGCATAATGAGAAATCATTTTCAATGCCAATGATATGATAGGTGAATAAGAGATGGAGCTGGCTTTAAAATATTTTGCCCTTGAACAGAAATAGTTTATGCATTTTAAATATTGTGATCACAAATGACTTAATATTAACTTGGCTATGGAAAAATTTAATGTTTGAAAAGAAAAGGAATGTACTACAGTATTAATTAGAGCCCTCAGGGACATACACACACACATGCACAGATACACCTAAATGCGGGGAAAGAAAACACTGCTTTACCAGAGTAAATGAAACAGACGATACAGTCATTTTTAATAAGAATATCATTTATTCAAATAGTGCTTTACAGTTTACAGAGTGCTTTCACGGATTATCTCCCTTAGCCCTCACAGTATTCCTGCAAGGTACAAGTGATTATGATTCTTATTTTGCATAAGAATCTTTCCTCTATGCTGCCTCAGTTCACTGACAACTCTACCATTTTTTTTTTCATCAGGTACTTGATTTTCTCTAACCTGAGGCATATCCTACATTTTATTAATCATCTATTAAAACTCAGAAGATATCCTCGTTCAAAAATTCTTCCTGACCATCACTGTGCTTCAAAGTGATAAAAACCTATAAAGGCAGTTCTCCTTTAATAGCACAGCACATTTTCTCACAAGCAGCCTGTTCCTTCAAAAACTACGAAACAGATTGAGAGCTAAGCGTGAAATGCTGAGCTCTCCAGTTAAAGCAGGGACCTCGTTCCATTCAGATCAACTTGAGACAGATGAGGAAATGGCTAAAAATGTATTCTATTTTTTCAGTCACGGTAGTGCATTTCCCAGGTGAAGGTAGAGACGATTTCTGGTATGACACTGTGTTGGGCTAATCACTTCCTCTGCTGGATATATTCTAAAGACGCCTTCCTTCTATAGAGCCATCATTACTTTTACAACTTTCATAGACAGAGCTAGCATCTCACGGACAAACTGAGAAACAAAAAATGCAGACAAAAACAGGGAAAATACCATATAGCATAGCTTGGCGGCAAAGGAGCTAAGCTCCTTAAAACTGTGTTTCCATGATGTTCTTCCACGTCTCTTTGCAGGTACTCTAATCACTTAAATTTTTTTAAAAAAGAAAAACAAACAAAACCCTTACCTTCAGGTATGCTTTTTCTTTGAGAAATTAATTTCATAGAACAGTCAGATAATAATGGGCCTCTCAGGGATGTAATTTTTTATGCAACTTGACATGTAAGTCACGAGTAATTAATTATGTCTTCTATTTACACTTTGTCAGATAAGAGTATTAAACATAAGAGCTGAGAGAAACACAGAACACTACCATTAATCGGTTTAATTTGCAAATCTAATGCAATCAAAAGGAAGCTGTTAGTGTTAAAGTTGATGTTGTGCAGGTGTCATCTTCCTGGGAGGGATGGCCTGTCTGAAGTGAAAATGTCGCACAAAGCCAGCAAGCCTCAGAAACTCCCGCAGGTTTCTAAAGCCAGGGCACAGGTCAGCCAGGCTGCTTATCTCACTTGACCATGGAAGTTCAGGTAGCACAGGTTCTCCACATCAGCACATTGTGTGAGTATCTAACAAAGTGCGGCAGCTCCAGGGCCATTAAACTGAAGAAGAAAATCATAAGGAACGCTGCAATCCTCACCGTCGTAAACCTTTCAGGACTCCTCTGACAGGCAGCAGGGTTTGGTCTGGGAACATGACACGTGGATTGATTGGCTTCTGAAAGGAGAAGCTGCAAGAACGATTTTGGATGGGCAGCAACCAGCTGTCTCCAGGAGTAACCCGTGCCCCCACTGCTGTCTAAAGAGCAGGCCCAACCCAACCACCACCCTAGACCCTGATTTAGTCACCTTTGTCTCAAAATATAGCCACAGTAAGAGGAAGAGGGCAGAAGTTGTGAAGCTAGTGAATGGGCAAATAAAAGCCACGTCGGCGTTCACACCAAGCAGCACAGCAGTGGTGTATGGCCAAACAGACTAGGGTTTCCTTACTAACCCCTTCAGTACTCCTCTAAAGCTGTTTCCTCATTGTTGAAATGATGATGGTGACATACAGGACTATAGCAGGGTGAAATGGAATAGTATATGCAAAGGGCCTGGGGCGGTCCCTCATACACAGTGGCCACGCGAGAAATGGTAGCCACAGTCAGTATCACCATCAGTATGAATAAGGCAGTGAGGTTTGGAAGATGAGCTACCTTCTAATTTCTGACTTGTATTGGTTGTTTCCTTTGGGACATACCTTATATACAAATTGGAAAGACCTTGATTGTTGAGTTGGTAAGACGTTTAAGTATTTAACAGAGAGGTTTAGATTCTGTACTAGTTTTGGCTAGCAAAATGTAATTTTAGTTTCAAATAAAGCATAAAAAGTAAAAGAGATTCGAAAAGCACAGGCATATATATGCTAATAGTGATTACTACAGTAAACAATGGAAATTTTTTTAGTCACATGCAGTGGATATAAACTAGAGAGTATGCTGACAGTTACAACTTGCCTCTGAAAAAATCCATTTATTTTCCATTTATCTCTAAGAGTGCATACAGATTAATGCATAAATAACTAGATGCAGGGGAGTGTAAGTCTAGGGACTAATTTACTGAACTACCCAAGCAACAGAGGATTATTTTATCTAATTAAGACAGAGCATACGTACTTAGAATTGAGCATTTGCATTTAATAGCAAATTTGGAATTATAAAAGCAATTAAAACTAAAATAAGGTATGATGGCTTTTTCTGCACACCACCACTGAGCTGAAGCTCATTTCAATGTTTGTTTCTGTAGCACTATTGAACAGAAGGGAATGAATAGACGCTCAGGCCTCAGCAATGCCACTGTTTGAACCTCACTTCCAACTACTTATCCTTATAAAGACCCGAATCCCATCTATCCACCCTATTTTACTTAAGCCTCCTAAACCTGTCTTACATTTCCTCACATTCCCACTTTTGTTTCTCCAAGCTGGAAAGTTTCCCTTCACCTCTTCTATCTACCTAAACTCCAGCAGACAAGCTCAGAGTAAAACTGGTCTTCTTTCATGCTACTTCTGCAGGCCCTTTATGCCCAAGTGCTCTCCCCATCATCTCAACGCAAGGACACTAGCAGTCTGCTCATTCATTTGCAAATTAATTTGTTACTACTTCAGGCTTTCTCTTACAGTCTTGTCATATACTGCTCTTAAGCTTGTTTCATTTGTTATTTTCCCTGATGCTACAAACTATCTGAAGGCATAACTTTGTTTTACACTCTTAAAAATGATGAGCTACTGCCTTCTTCATATATAGTCCAGTTTAACACGTTTGATGGTGGGTTAAAATGTTTAAAAAATTTTATTTGCCTTTATAAATCCTCTATCCATACCCCCTGTTTTACTCAAGCCTACTAAGCACGTCTTACACTGGAATTTATTTATATATTTCCAGATACACGTCTTAATAGTGGCTAATAGAACGGAAGAATGACATTATCGCATCAATCAATAAAGGATTTTGCCCTTGCTTCCCAGTGATCGTTTCCATGACGCCCTTTTTATCTGACCTCTGAAGAATCACTAAAATGCTGCCTCTCATGTTGGACTGTGAGAGTTATGAATGGGAATGCCTTAACATTTGGTCCTTTAAATAACTCATTAGCTATATATTGTGAGAATATAGCTCAGTATGCAGCCTGCATCGTCATGAATTGGAGTTTGTAGCTAACTGAAACCCAGGTTTGTGGGCCTTGAGCATTTTGTGTTTTTCCTAAATGCTTGTACATTTGCTTATATATCCTTATTTTCCCTGCAAGTGTAATCATTGTCTTTCTGAGACAAAAAGTCCTTATACCACAGGGAATATCTCTGTCAACCAGTGAGTTACAATACTCAGCAGAGTGCCAGGCACAAAAGATGCAACATAACAAAACAAGACAAAATAAACCGAATAAAATGCTTTTTTTAAAAAGTTTTTACTTTGAAATAGAGTCATAGAGAGTTGCAAAGAAATGTACAAGAAAATCCCAAGCACCCTTCACCTTGCCTCTCCAAAATGTGGCATATCGTATATCGAAACCAGGAAATACCCAAACCCTGAAATCGACATTGGTACAAGCCACACAACTCTTCAGAGTCCACCAGTTCTACATGCACTCATTTGTACGTGTGTATGTACAGATCTATGCGATTTTACCACATGCATAGCTTCATTTAGCCATCACCACAATCAAGACCACTCATCATAAGGCTCCCTCATGCTCCTCCTTGACGGCCACGACTCACCTTCTCCTCGTCTTCCCAAGCCTAATCCTTGGCAACCGCATATTTGTTCTCCATCTCTGTAACTTTGCTATTTCAAGAATGTTTATTTAAATGGGACTGTGCAGTATGTAGCCTTTTGAGATTGGCTTTTTTCCCCCTTAGCATGACTTTCCTGAGATTCATTTAAGTTGCTATGTAAATCAATAGTTCATTCCTTTTCATTGTTGAGTAGTATTCTAAGGTATGGTTTTATGGTATGGTTTGTTTAACCATTTACTCATTGAAGGACATTTGGATTGTTTCTTTTTTTTCTTTTTTTGCTAGTACAAACAAAGTTGCTATGAACATTCATGTACAGATTTTAGTTCATCTTGTTTACAGGAGAGGTTTTCAGAGATGAGTGAGAGCTACATACTGCATCAAACATGTTTGTCACTATATTCAGACAAGGGTAACCATCTGTTCTGGTTTCCCAGATCAGGCATTTCTATCTGCTATACTACCATAATAGTCAATGGGACGTCCTGAGCTCTCAAAAGTGTCCCAGTTGGTATGATAAATTATATAATCACTCTGATTCAGTTTACTGAAGATTCCAAGTATCATATTACGCCTGCTTGATTGTGACAGAAATGAATTTTAGTAGATTGCTGCTCTGTAATCTTTTTGAGTATCTGTGGAGTGACTCTGGAGTATGAGAAATGGGATAGTCTTCTTACATTAAAGATAGTCTTGCTGAAATCTCGACTGTTCCTGCTTGCTCCTTTTCTTGTATAAAATGGTTTTTGTTTTTTTTTTCCCCTGCAAATCAGTTCCATGGTTGGGGATAGCTTCCATGCTCATCTCTTAGCACAGCATGTCTCAGCTCAGGTCATAGCTCCACCAGCAGAGGAGAGCACTGTTCTCCACCAATGCCAATTTGAAAACAATTGCTGGGGTAGATTCTGATTGGCCTGGCTTAAACCTAATGACATCACTGTGGCCAAAGATGTGCAGTCCCGAAATGAGATTAGCTTAGGTCAGGAGTTCACCCCTCCATCGAGCACTCTGTCCAGGACATTGAGGTCAAGTAGGAGGATGGTATCCCCTCTTCAGACCACATGGGTGGAAGAGAAAGAGGGCTTCTCCTCCAAGGAATCAGCTATGTGGGCATGGCAGACTTGGCTACTGGAGAAGAGGAGCTGGGTAGCCTCTGTAATTTGTATCTCCTATGAGAAAGTTCTGTACACTTCCAAAGGCCACACAGCTAGCAAGGGGCACAGCCAGCATTTAATTCTATTTCTTTTTTTACTAGAAAGCCTACATTCTTAAATTTCTTTTTTTTTTTTTAACTTTTTATCATAGTAACATATATACAATTCAAAATTTCCCAATTTAACCACTTTCAAGTGTAAAATTCAATGGTATTAATTACATTCACCATATTTCTTATGGATAGTATTTAACTGTGGAGAAATGGGAAATAAATGCCTATCCATATAGCATCTGAGGATTTTCTGTGATTCATTCTTAAGCAGGCACTCTTGCAGGTGATTATCCCCTCACTCTCTGCTCCCCACTTCTTGGGTATGATTAATGTCCATTATCTCCTACGTCCTTAACTAATGCAAAATCAACAGAGAATTGCCTATCTTGGGCCCACGACCTATCCCTTAATGTCCTGGATTGCAGAGGACTGAGAATATTCAGGTCTTGAAAAAATAATAATAATACATTTAGGGGAAAGAGCATGTAAAAATAGTAGTGCAGCTTTATAGTTTTTTTTTAACATACAAACTTACGTGCAGACACAGGGAAAAAAACGGAAAGATATGTCCCCAGATGGTGATCTTTTGGGGATGGAATGGTTAAGAATGACTACTTTCTTCTTTTATTACATGCTGCATTTTATATATATACATATACAGTTTTCTAATTATTTCTAAATTACTATGAAACTCTTGTGATGATGATGCAGACCTGATTAAGACTTTTAAAAAGTTCAAATTAAAGAGAGTCCCCAGAAGAAGCCACATAAAAACAAGACCATCTGAAAGCCTCAGCTTAACAGCAAGAACTTAAATTGAAAGACAGTCATTAGGTCATCAATTAACCTTCAAAAAGGAAAGGCGTTGCATCATTTAAGGAATTGAAACTAGCCAGGCCAATAGCATACAGTGAAAAAGAAAAATACACTTGTCTTAGTTGCAAATACATGCTCCAAGAAAGTAACCTGGGGCACTTCTAAAGGAGACTTGAGTCTTACTGGATTTAGCAGTTTTAGTTGCTTAAAAAACAAACTCATAAGCTAAGTTTTTAGCATGAAGTCCATAGTACTTAATTCTAAGTCCCTGCAATCATTTTAGCATAGCTTTGACAATATCAGAATTTCCATATTAAAAATTCCCTAGTATCCAGCCAGTTTGAGTGAGACCTTTAGTCATTTCTGAGAAACTAATTAAAAAGTATAATTTAGTTAGGGAAATTTGCAAAGGAAATTCCCCATGACAATGCAAAATAAATTCGGCCACATCTCATTGCTATATTTATATGTAAATAACTCTACTGTACCAATGCATTTTGTAATGACTTGTTTTTTTTCCTATAATCCTGTAAGGGAGGCCCACATAACTCTATATTTAATAATATATGGCAGACTACAATTCCCTTGGTCTTTTATTATTCACCTTATTAATCAACTTAATATTCAGAAAACTTAGAAGACAATTTTTCTTCCTAGATAAAATTTAAGTATCTTAAGTACATCCAAGTAAAAAGATATTTCTTATGGTGATAGGGTTGACATTTATTCTTGTACATATAATGCTTCTACTTGGTGGTATTTGACAAGAACACTTCTATTTCCATGTCCATACTTTCAGCTCTCAGCACTGTATCCAGGTAATTTGAAATCCCATAGCAATATTACTAGAATGTCTATTTTATAGGACACCATCTTAACTTAAATTAGAAATCCCTGGTTTATCTGAGAGAAGAATGATGTGTGACAAGTAGTCTAATTTAATGCAGTCATTCAAGAGACAAAAAGAGACTCATCAACGTGTTTTTAGAGAGTTCCAGAAAACCTGATTTGATATTAAATAAAGAAGATTTATTAAACTGAAGAAAAATAATCCATTAATCACATAATTATTAATGTTATTTTGTGCTCTCCAGATACAGGTCTCCTTATCATAAATTTATGGAGCAGGGAAAAATAAAATTCCTTTTAGACACGCATGTGTGAGTATAAAAAAATCTGCTCTTTTTTCCCTGATGTTTGGTTCTGGAGGATATATTGCTTGTCAACAAATAAAAACAAAATTAAAATCTTTCTGTTAAGTAGGAAAAAATCACAACTAAATCAAAGTTAGGCACTTTTCAATACAGTAATGGACTATCCATATAGATTGGAGTAATGCCTTTCAAGTCACTAGTGAAATACTGAGTTATTATAGGTAAGACTGTTTATGTTTTAATCACATGTTTTATATTTTAGTTGTTTGAACTCTTGACAACCTAGGTATACAATGTATATTTACTAATACTTTAACAACTAGAACACTAATTTAATCAGCATATTTAACTCTGGGTTCATATTAATAAATTATCTAGTCTTTCAACTGTGTATGAAAATTACCATTTGCATCTACACAAAATTACGTGATGGAATGTTATCCAGAAAAAAGACACTGATTTTCAAAAAGCTATCTACAAAATTTCCGTGGGATACTTACATGCATTTAAAGAAAATAAAAATCTCTTTTTCAGGTTATTATAGAAGTTTTGAAGAAAAAGTTAATCTATTATCTGAGCTTCAGTTAATTGTGTGAGTTTCTGGAAGTGCCTTTTGAGGTCAAGAGCCAATTCAGGGACAGGGACATGCATGGCTAGATAAAAATGAGGGGAAAATTATATTTTTTTGAAATTCTTTTTATTTTGTTATTTTCAAATTTTAGCACCAAGAAATTTTATGTTCACAACCTGTCAGGTATGTTGGCAAAGCAGTTCTTCAGACCTTAGCTTTCAGAATTTCTCTGTTGCATTTCATGCTGTCAACAAGTCCCTCCCACTTGAAATTAACTAGATCCTGAGTTTTCCTTGATTCTGCTTTCATCTTGTACTTCCTGCCTCTTCCTTCTTAGGCTTCTTGCTTGCCTGCCATTAAATCCTGGTGCTCCTCAAGGCTCCACCCTGCCCACTGCCCTTCTCTCCCTGCTCTCTGGTAGGACAACCCCTTTTCAGTCTTCCAGGCTGTGATGGCAAACACCACACAATGGATTGGCACCAACTGTGGGAATTTTTGACTCACTGTTTTGAGTCTAGGTGAAATCCAAAATGAAGGTTTCAGCAAGATGATGCTTTCCCCCAACTTCAGTCGCAATCGGATGCTGGCTGCCAGTGATCCTGGGGGCTCGGAACCTTGGCTTGGATCCCTGTTTCCCACCACATGGCAAAGTCCTCTCCTCGCTCTTCCAGGTTCTGTTGACTTCCGGCTTCCAGTCCCTCCCTGCTTCCGGCCTCTCCCTGTGGCCTTTTCTCTCCCTCTGTTCAAATTTCTTCTGCTTTTAAAGGACTCCAGTAATATGGATTAAGCCTTCCCCCATTCCATTGGGCCACACCTTAACTAGAACAACAGCTTCATGAGATCATGTTTACAACAGGTTCACACCCACAGGAATGCTGTTTAAGATGAAGAACATGTTGGAATTGAGTACATAACTCAATCTCCCATAATCTGCATTTACGTCTCCAGGCCTGCCCTCTTCCCTGGACTTCAGGCTTACATCCAACTCTCTGTTTTTTGAGGCATTTAAAACTCAAGAGTTCCACCACTGAACCCATCATGTCCTGTATCAGTCAGAGTCCCAGAAGAACACTCAAAGGGAAAAATCCCAGAAAGCTTAATGAAGGGACTATTGATAAAGGTATGGGACAGGAATAATGGGACCAAGCAGTGAAGAAAAATACCCAGGACCAGCAGCAGTGAGAAGCTACTATTATCAAGGGGCAAGGAAAGAGAGCAGTTTCTGGAATTTGGCAGGAGAGCTGGCCTACAGGATCTGTAGAGAAATGCAGCACAATTGGGGCCAGGCTGGGGAAATAAATGCTCTGACTTTTCTCTCCTGGTAATCTTTAATCTCTGCTCATGCCTCCCATTGGCCTAATTCAACAGAAGCCAAAGATCAAGGCAGCCTTAGAGGGCAGCCTCCTGGCACTGAGCAGGGTGGCGAAGAGGATGAGATCATCTGATGGGAAATGGAGATTATCCAGCACACTAGCCATCTTAACACGGCTATTGTGCTAGGCATTGGTTGTCTGGAAATCACTCTAGACTCTTCTCTTTCCCCCATTTCTCATATCTAACCAGTTTTGTCAATTTACAAATTTTTTTCAAAATTGCCTCTCTGCCTTTATTTCCTTATACCGCCATCCTAGGGTGAGTGTTTGTCATCTCTTGATGGTACCTTTACATTAACCTCCTAGCGGTTTGACTGCTTCCAAACAGCTCTATCTAAAATGCAAATCTTACCCAGTTACCACTTTACTTAAACTCAATTTTTGGCATAGCATAAAGGAGTCTCCTTGATCTGACTTCTATCGCCTCATCTTGTTGTTTATAAATAATACCAATTTTCCTGAATATGGTCATACTTTTTCACAATGTTACATCTGTGCTCATGGAGTTTTCTCTGCCTATGTGCCCTTTTTTTTTCTTTTTTTTTTTTTAACCTAACTCATATCCATACTTCAGGAATCAGTTCAGGCTGCATCTTTTCCCAAACCACCAGAAATAGTTGTGTCACTCTTCTAGCACCCCATATTTTCCTCTATTAAAAAAAAAACAACCGACCCCATTTTAATGGCCTTATCTGTTTATATGTCTATTTTTCCCACTATGCCATTTGCATGGATTCAACTAAATGTGATATCTGTTTTTGTACCTTCAATATCTAAGTATAATTCCTGGCACATAATAGATGTTCAATAAATGCCTGATTAACAGAATAGACTTGGTCAGTAAATCATTATCCACAATCTAAAACACAGACTTGATATTGAAGAATTAAAGTAACTTCTTGCTGTTGATATCTTGGCTTGAGGGAATATTGAGCAGCCAAGAAAGTTTATAGGAAAGCTCTTTCAAGGAAATTCACAGACAAGGAGAGATTAATTAGCAGTTAGCGCCAAGATAAAAAGTCAGTAATGCTAGTGTTAATGAAAATAGAACCCTGATTCAGAAAGTAAGGTATACACAGGAGTTGGGAATCAGACCTCAAGAGGCCCAAAGATACAAAAGGGCCTGCTGGTTTCTTGGAATTCTCAGACATCTGGTTTGTACATGCCTATCACAAGGTGATATGGGTGGAACCAAGGGGGCACCATGTTCTGGATGAGTACACAGGCCCAGAGTTGGTACCAGGTATGGGTTCAGTGTAAAGGGAACCAGGGTCAGAAATTCCTCTGCACTTGATTTGTTCAATAGGAGGGTCAAGATGAAGGAACAGAATTAAGAGTCTGGTAGACTCAGGATGATATTTTCTTACCCATATTTAAATGACTGATTTAAAAAGTTAATGGGCAGGAAGAGACAAAAATAATAAAAGTCCCAGTCATCTGAAAAAAATTAAATGAGATGGTAAAAAAAAA
>JAQZBX010068157.1:0-15804 GCA_029593785.1 Cabassous unicinctus
GCTTCAGACTCTTTGGTGTTCTGTGGAGGAAGGACGGCTAGGAACACCAGAAGGCACGGATGCCTCGCCTCACGAAGGTGAGTTGTCTGAAGGATTGGGGGGGGGTTGGGGAGGTGGGGCCTCAGATTCCTTAGTGCCCTGAGGAGAGAGGGAAAGATAGGGGCACTAGAATGGCACAGGTGTCGAGCTCTCACAAAGGTGAGTTGTCTGAGGCATCCGCCAAGTTATGGAGCAAGGCAGAATGGGGTCCTTACCCGTTCGCGGAGGTCGCCGATAACCAGCAGCAGCGTAGGGCCCTTGCTGAAGCCAGCAGTGGCGTTCCGTGCCCCACGTTGGGCGCCAGATGAAGCCTTTTGTCGGTTCCATGGGGTTCACGGGAGGTGAGGACAATGTGGCGCTGGAAAGACGACCACGGAGACAAGGTTGATGGCGCGGGTGTCAAGCCAAGTCTGGTTTATTGAGGAAGTGGATAAGGCTTTATAGTGTTAAGAGGTGGCGTGCTGGTTACTGATTGGTTTGGCTTAGGGTTTGCTACTATAGGTTGCCGGAGTTGTTGCTAGGCAGGGAACTGGTCACAGGGTTAGGCAGGCAGGGGGGAAGGGGGGTTATAGGTGGGAAACTTGGCGGGAGACTTGTGGAGGATACTTGTGGAGGAGGGCTGTTTTAATCGGTCGCTCGCAGCAGGGACCCGGTTAGGCGTGGTCACCTTATCCGGGCCAAGTGGGCAGGGGCGTTGTCACCTCCTGCAGCACTTTCTGCTACTGAGGCCAGCCAAGTGCCCTATATTCCACAACACCCTATCACTGACACCATGCACCAGTGATCCTCCCCTTCCACAGTTGTAACCTTTCTGTGATCCAAAATCTCTTCAAAACTGAAGCCAACAAAATAACCAAGTAAAATGAATTAAAAATGAAATACTAATGATATTTTAAATGACAAATAAAATCCAAGAAATAAAAAAGAATTTAAAATAATAAAAAAATATTTTTTTTTAAAATTTGGCCTTATGTCTTTCATCACTGTAATATCTGTCATCTTGTATGTACAGTGATATTTTCTTCCACTTATTCCCCCTGTGTCTTATGTTTTTCATTTTATGTTCAAACTAGCTTCAGGTTATAGAAAACTGATGTGCAGAATATAGGAGATTCCCATATACCCAACAACCTCCTCACTTTCACTTTTCCACTATTAATAGCATTTTACATGTGGATGGTACATTTGTTACAATTGATGTATAAATATTAAAGCATTGCTACTAATCATGGTCAATGATTTATATTATGGTTTACATTTTGGAACACTTATAAATTTTGGTGAAATTTAACATGGCCTGTAACCATCATTGCAAGATCATGTTAAACAATTCCAATGCCCCCAAAATGCCCCATGTTCCATCAATTCTCTTCCTCCCTCCCTCTCCCCTCAGGACCTGCAGCAACCACCAAGCTTCACTCCTTGTAGAACAAGATTTATAGTTACTTTTTAGAATATTGAGGGCTTGAAAATACTGACCTCTTCTTCCCTATTAGGCACTGCCTATACTCTGAAAAGACTCCCATGTCTCTATTGGAGAACAGAACAGGACTTCTCAGGATGGGAGTCCAACACCTTCCATTTCATTTGTGGCTCTCCACCCACTGATACAATGCATTATGACAGGATGAATATCACGTACTCCCTAGAAGCCTGTCCCTGGTGCATCCTCTCCTGCATGCCCCCAACATCCAACATCCTAAATCAGTAACTCTCCTCTGCAGTATTATCCAAAAAAATTTCCCAACATTGTAGTTTCAACCACATACCCACATATCCCAGGAGTTCATCTGTTCCCTCTCTGAGCTTCCTCTCAGATCCATGGACAGTTCAATGCCCCCAACCTACCCCCTCAGAGGCCAGCACCACACAACCCAATAGCATCACTGCACCACTGGCAGGCCCATACCTTGTACAACTACAGCCTTCCACCTTATCATAGAGTTTGCGCATATGGGCATTGACTCACAACCCTGTACTCCATTTCTGTCTCCTGTAAACCAATCTTCCAGACTGTATCTCATGAGTATGCCCCCAACCTACCCCCTCAGAGGCCAGCACCGCCCAACCCAATAGCATCACTGCACCACTGGCAGGCCCATACCTTGTACAACTACAGCCTTCCACCTTATCATAGAGTTTGCGCATATAGGCATTGACTCACAACCCTCTACTCCATTTCTGTCTCCTGTAAACCAATCTTCCAGACTGTATCTCATGAGTATGCTCAATTTGCTCAATTTACATCAGTGAGGTCATGTAATATTTTTCCTTCAGAGCCTCGTTTGCTTCACTGAACATAATGTCTTCAAGTTTCAACCATGTTAACCCATGTGTTAATACTGCATTCCTTATTACAGCTGAGTAATATTCCATTGTATGTATATACCTGAAATTGCTTATCCTTTCTTCTGTTGATAGACATTTGGGTTGCTTCCAACATTGGGCAGTGGTGAATAATGTCACTATGAACATTGCTTTGCATTTATCTGTTCATGTCCCTGCTTTCAATTCTTCTAGCTATATACCTAGTAGTGGGATTGCTGGATCATATGACAGTTCTATAGTTAGCTTCATGAGGAACCACCAGACTGTCCTCCACAATGGTTGCATAATTCTGCATTCCCAACAGCAGTGGATAAGGGTTCCCATTCCTCCACAGCCTCAAAAACACTTGTAGTCCACCCTGCAATAGTGATGTACATCTATTTTATTTTACAGGAGGACGTTCCTGCATTTTTACTCTGAACTAACATTCTCATCCACCTCTGAATTCACTGTGCTATTCAGACACTAGATAGTCTTTAACTTTCTTTCAGTTGAAACTTACATCCCTAGACTACCTTATATAGCCACAATCCCATTTATAAACCACCTGCTACTCACTGTAATGTGTTAACATCAACTCTCTCCATTTTCACACATTTACAGGCAAGTTACTAAAAACTTTTACATACACTAAGCATAAATACTCTTTAATAGCTCTCTTCTTATTTCCTAATAACTTATACTCTAGGTTATAATTTCCTGCATTTATTCTTTGTACATAGTTCATATTAGTGAGTACATGCAGTATTTGTCCTTTAGTGTATGGCTTATTTCACCTAGCATAATGACTTCAAGATTCATCCATGTTAACATATGAGTCTCCTTTTCAATAATACTTACTGCAGCTTAGTATTCCATCTTATGTATATAACACGTTTTGTTTAAACATTCTTTGTTTGATAGGAACATCATTGTGCAGATGTCTGTTCATGTAACAGTTTTCAGTTCTTCTGGATATATTCCTACCGGAAGAATTGCTGGATCATATGGCCATTCTATATTTAACTTCCTGAGGAGCAGACAAACTCTCTTTCCCAGAGGCTGAACCATTTTATAATACCAAGAACAGTAAAGGAGTGTTCCTATTTCTCCACATCCTCTCCAGCACTTATTGATTTCTGTCTGTTTGTTTTTAAATAATGGCTATTCTATGGAGTGTGAGATGATAACTTGTTGGCATTTTGATTTGCATTTCCCTAAGAGCTGGTGATATTGATCATTTTTTCATCTATTTTTTAGCTATTTGTATTTCCTCTTTGGAGAAATGTCTATTTAGGTTTTTTAACCATGTTGAATTCGATTGCTTGTTCTTTTATTATTGAGTTGTATGATCTCTTTATATAGAATGGAAATCACACCCTTATTGGATACATGGCTTCCAAATATTTTCTACCATTAATAGGCTGCCTTTTCATGTTCTTGACAAATTCCTTTAAGTCACAAACGTGTTTAAGTTTGAAGTAGACCCATTTATGCACATTTTCTTTCATTTGCCATTCTTTCGGTGTAAAGTTTAAGGTTGTACTACCAACTACCAGGTCTTGAAGATGCTTTCCTACATTTTTTGTTCTAGGAGCTTTATGGTTCTAGCTTATATTTTTAGGTATTTATTTCATTTCAAGTTAATTTTTTCATAATGTGTGAGATATGGGTCCTTTTTCTTTCTTTTGACTACATATAAATATTTCCCTCAGTGCCATTTGTTGAATAGCTTATTTTTACCCAGCTGGGTGGTTTTGACAGTCTTGTCAAAATTCATTTGACCATAGATGTGAGGGTCTGTTTCTGAACCATCAATTCAGTTCCATTTGTGTATGTGTCTATTGTTATGTCAGTACCATGCTGTTTTTACCACTGTAGCTAGGTACTATGATTTAAAGTCTGGAAGTGAAAGTCCTCCAAATTTTCTTTTCCTTAGCATGTTTCCAGCTTTTCAGGATGAATTTTCCTTCCAAATAAATTTTAAAACTGTGTTTTATATTTGTTTAAAAATGCTGGTGGAATTTTCCCTGGGATTGCATTGAATCTGTATATCAATTTGGGTAAGACTGACACCTTCATAATATTTAGTTTTCTAATCCATGAGCATGGAATATTCTTCCAATTATGTTTTTATCTTTCATCAATGCATTGTAGTTTTCTGAATATAAATGCTTTCCATCCTTGGTTAAGTCTATTCCTAAATAAATGATTCTTTAGTTGTGATTGTAAATGGATTTTTTTTTTCTGAATTCCTCCTCAGATTGTAAATTACTACTGTATAGAAAGAGCACTGAATTTTTCATGTTGATCTTGCACCTGATACTCCCTGAAATTGTTTATTAGGTATAGCAGCTTTGTTGTACTTCCTTCAAAACCTTCTTAGTATAGGATCCTATCATGTCTGAATAGTGAAACTTTTACTTCCTCCTTTGCAATCTGGATGCTGTATTAGTCAACCAAAGGTGTGCTGATGCACAGCGCCAGAAATCTGTTGGTTTTAATAAAGGGTATTTATTTAGAGTAAAAGCTTACCGTTATAAGGCCCTAAAGAATCCAACTCAAAGTTACTTCCTCAAAAACCTCTTTTGGCACATGTTAAAGCAAGATAAGGGTGACTTCTAAGAGATTTCAACCTTCCTCTTTCCTCTTAATCTCCATGAGCCCAGCTTTTTCCAATCTCAGCTGTAGGCTGGCATAGGGCTCAGCTTCTCTGTTCGCTTCAGCTGCAAACTCTCAGGTGAATCTCTTTTCCTGTAGCTGCAGGATCTTCTACCAAGTCTATGGAGCTCCTTTCCTCTTTTCTCTCATATCTGCATCTGTGTATGTACTCCTCTGTGTCTCATTAATTAAATGTCCATTTCAATAGACCATAAGTATGACTAGGAGTCAAACTGAGTCACCCTAATGGCATGGTCAAATCAAAGCCCTAATCTTAGCACAATCAAGTAAATGTAAAACCTTTGAATTTAATACAATCAAAGGGTATCACACCGAGATGAACAGAACAGTTTACAAACAGTCAATATCTCATTTTGGAATTCATAAATAATTATCAACCTGCTACAGTCCACCTTCTGGATTGCAAAAAGACAACACAATATTTTCAAAAACCTTAAATTGATAACAATGCTGAGTAAAAAGTCACAACACAGTCAGTTTACAGAAACACAGTCTGTCTTGAGGCAAATTCCCCTTTGATTGTAGACCTGTAAAATTTACAAAACATTTTATCTGCTTGCAATATATAAAGGGAAAGACAAAGGATAAACACTTGCATTTCCATAAGGAGACTTATGAGGGTAACCCTAGTCACTGATCCCCTACAGTTACCAAAAACTTGCAGGGCATGCTTCATTAGATTTCAAAGTCTGAGAGTCATTCTTAACATGATGTTTGCTTTGAGAGGGTAAGGTGGGAAGCATTGGATTAGACAATCCATAGAACTTGCAAGAGGGTCAGGGGAAAGAAGCAGGTGAATTCTGGGTGGTTGCAAGTCTGTGGTTAAAACTAAAACATTGGGAATCTTCTTTTGCCATTACTGGGAGGCAAAAAATCTTACTTTTGCCTCCCAGTAATGGGAGGATTACTGGTGTAGAGTGTTGGATGTGAGGGGACATACAGGACAGGGTGTACCTGGGGCAGGCTTCTATATAATATGAAAATGTTCATCTAATCATACTGTATTATATCAGTGGGTGGATACCCCACAATAAAAAAGAAAAAATTAAACTCCATCCTGGAGAGTTGTGCTACGTTCTGAAATAGAGAAGTAAGAGGCTCTTGAGAACATAGGCAGTACCTAATAAAAGACACCAAATGTCAAGCCCTCAATATTGTTGCAAGTAGCTGTGAATCTTATTCTTCAAAAGGTGAAACTTAATGATTATCATACCTACAGAGGTGAGGAAAAGTGAAGAATAGAATAGATGAAATATGGGGCATTTTTAGGGCACTACAATTGTTCTCTATGATCTCACAATAATGGGCAAAGATCATTTTAAATTTTGTCAAATTTATAAAAGTGTATGGTCCAAACTGTAAATCATTATATGAAACAATTGACCATGGTTAGAAACAATGCCTTAATATTTGTACATCAATCATAACAAATGTACCATCCACATGCAAAATATCAATAGGGGAGAGGAGAAAAGGGGGAGAGGGTTTTGAGAATGTGGGAATTCTGTATATTCCTTATGTGGCTTTTCTGTAACTTAAAGCTTCTTTGGAGATAAAAATTAAAAAAAAATAGACATTGGGGGACTATATTGAAGAAAATATCACTGTGAGTACAAGAAAACAGAGCTTACAGTCATGAAAGACAATGTCTAAATTTTTTTTTATTTTCATTTTTTTAAAAAACTTTGTATTTTGTTATTTTTAATACTATTGTTGTTATTTCTTTTCCTTATAATTTTTATTTACTTATTTTCTTAGCTTCATCTTTGGAGAGGTTTTGGATTGCAGAATGGTCACAACTGTGGTAGGGGAGGATCATTGGTGTGGGGTGTTACTGATGGGAGATGCATGGAAGGTTGTTCATCTGTAGCTTGTCTCTAAGGCATATGATTGTGTTCAAGTGTCCATGGGGCATTTTCACCATTGGTGGAGATCCACACAATAACCAAAAGTATATCAAATTCCCATCCTGGTGAGCTCTGCTAAATTCTCTAATGGGACAGCAAGAATCTCCTGAGTACAGGGACAGTGTCTAGTGAAAGTGTATGGACCATTTTGCCAGGCCCTTGATATTAATGATTGTACTTATGAACCTTTCTTATGTAATTGAGACTTAGCCTAGTATTATATGTTGTCTAAGAGTTACCTCCTGCAGGCCTCTTTATTGTTCAAATGTGGCCTCTTTCTAAGTGAAACTCAGCATATAAATGCACTAACTTCCCCCCCAGGTTGGGACATGACTCTTGGGGATGAGCCTTCCTGAGACCAAGGGATTATTACCAAATGCCAACAAGCAATGCACCAGGAAAAAAACTTTGACCATAAGGGGGAAACAGTCAATGCAAATGAGTTTTTATGGCTAAGAGATTTCAAAGTTATTTTGGAGGTCATTCCAGAGGTTAAGCTTATGTATGTCTCAACAGCATCTCATTGACTTCCACAGTAAATAGGGATTCAAATAGCAGGACTGCTGAGGGCATTAGAGACATCTAGACACTATAGGCAGGGCAAACAGCTCAGGCATTTGGCACACTGCCAGTGGGCTTTACCTTGGAATTTATGCTCCCCAGCGAGACAGAGTTGGACCCCTTTGTGGATTCTATATATATGACTCTTCTGCCCCTTCTATTTGAACCTACAATTAGTACTATATTTTATAAGCATATGTCCAAGAGACAAATCCTGTGTCTGTCCACATGCCAGTTAGACCCTGAGGCTCAGCAGAGTTGCAAAACCTACTCTCCAGTTCTTTGGACTCATCCAGGGCAACAAACAATGTGATGATGATGGACAACAACCATACCAAGGAATAGAGGGACTCAGCAACTGCAAGCAAAATAGTTTCATCCATCTGCCCCATGGGATCTAAGCTGCATCTCAATTAGAGGCATAGAGGACATCACCATCCCAGTATCCTCAAGATTGGGAATGAACAATGTACTAAAGTAGATTTACTATTAATCTTCTATAGACTTACTGTTATTCTGTCAATGGAAGAACTTTTATCATTGATTTGGAGGCAATGTCCACCAGTGGTTCTGTAGGGAGGGAGGGAAAAATAGGTGTAATATGGGGGCATTTTTGGGACATTGATATTTTCCTGCATGTCAATGCAATGGCAGATATAGGCCATAATATATTTGTCATAACTTACAAAATCGTGTGGGACAAAGTGTAAATTATAATGTGAATTATAATCCACAGTGAGTGGCAATCCTTCAATATGTATTTATCAATTTTAGGAAATGCCCCACTCTAATGAAGGATGTTGCTAATGTGGAAAAGTCTGGGAGAAGAAGGAGTGGGGTATATGGGAATCTCCTATATTTTTATGTAACATTTATGTAATCTAAAGTTTCTTTAAAAATAAAAAAAAATATTAAAAAGATGATGGTGTCTTCTCATCCTTGGGAGAAAGGGCCAACCCTTTCCACAAGCTTGTCCAATGAATGTTTTTTAGGTGCCACCCTCATCAAGCATCTGGATGGCTCTGAGCTCCAAACCTCACTTTTCTCAACCCTTGGGGAATATACTTCACATTCTCTGTAGCCTGGGGTGACAAGCTTTCCCTGAACAGTGGGCTGGAACATCCACCCTCTTTAACTGCAGGGGCAAACTCACTCTCTTTGTACACATGTGTGCGATTTCTTTCTTGGCCTAAGGAGTTGTCTTAATTCCAGTCCTAGCTTCCATGTTTTTCCTCTTAAAATCATTTTCCATTCCATCTTTGCCCTCCCTGTCACATTTGTTCCAGGCTGAAAATGTTTATTTTCATACAGCTCTATCAAAAAGCTTGCTGGTTTAGAATTCAGGAATTAGGGATCGAAGCCATCAGACAGTAAAACTTTCCAAATGTCTTTCCTGTATAGCTACATTTTCAATCCTGACTTGGAAGATCCAAGTTTAGTTAATTCCTTAGATGGGGCACTATCATCTGGTTGCTTAAATTCCAGAGGCTTGGAATTTCTGGATTCAGTTTCTGTTTTCTTTGTGCCCAACAATTCAGTTATCAAATTATCTCTTTCCCCTAACATTTTGCTATAAGCTGCAAGTAAAATTCAGGCTGCTTTTTCCACATTTAGTTTGGACATCTCCTTGGTTACATGTTGAAGTTTGTAATTTTCAAACTCTCCCCTCCATATAACACCAAGAATCCATTTTGGTAAGCTCTCTGTGACTTAAGACATGGATCACCTTTCCTCACATTTCCAATAATAGTTTCATCACTTTCTTCCAAGGCCTTATTTAAGGTCTCTTTATCATCCATATTCCTACCAACAGTCTAAGTCTTTTCTATCAAGCATTTCACAATTCCTACAAAAAATACCCATTACCAAATTATAAAACTATTCCAGCCATCCTGGTAATTACAAAAACAGGACTCCTGGTACCAAATTCTGTATTAGTGATCCAAAAGGAACAAAAATCTGTTGGCTTTTATAAAGGATATTTATTTGGGGTAAAGCCTTACAGTTACAAGGCCCTAAAAACTGCAACTCAAAGTTACTTCCTTAAAAAACTGTTTTGGCACATGTTGAAGCAAAATGACAGGTGACATCTATGAAGGTTAAGTCTTCCTCTTTCTTCTTAAAGCTCCATGGGCCCAGTTTCTTCTGATTTCAGCTCTAGGCTGGCATAGGTCTCAGCTGCTCTGTTCTCTTCATCCACAAACTCTCAGGTGAATGGCTCATCTCTTTTCCTGTAGCTGCAGGATCTTCTATGTCTATGCACCTTCTTTCCTCTTTTCTCTCATATCTGCTTCTGTGTATGCACTCCTCTGTGTCTCATTGATTGAATGTCCATTTCAATATCCCATAAGTGTGACTGGGAGTCAAACTGAGTCACCCTAATGATGTGGTACAATCAAAGTCCTAATCTTAATCCAGTAAACTTAAAACCTTTGAATTTAATACAAAGTGTATCACTGCCAGAAGAACAAATCAGTTTACAGACATAATCAATATCTCTTTTTGGAATTCATAAATCATATAAAGCTGCAAGAGATGCTTTTTTTTTTTTCTTCCCTGATTGCTCTAGCTAGAACCTCTAGTACTATATTGGACAACAGTAGTGACCATAAGCATTCTTGTCTTTTCTATGATCTCTTTTAGTCATTCACCATTGAGCACAATGTCAGTTGTGGGTTTTTCATACATGGCCTTTATTCTATTGAGAAATTTTCCTTCAATTTCTATCTTTTTAATATTTTTATCAAGAAAGGTACTATGTTTTCTCAAAAAAGTTTTTCTGCAAAATTTGTTCCATTCTTTCCTTTATCTGTTCTTTTGTATGTTAACTTTCATAGCACTTGTCTTCTACTCTTCAAATCTGCTATTGTATGCTTCAGTGTATTTTTTTAGTAACACATTTATTAAGTTTTTATTTTCCTACAGTTGAATTAAGTCCACTTGTGATTTCTATTTATATTAATTTTTTATAATAATTTTTTTTTAATTTTTAAAAGATACTTAACATAATGTTACACAAAAATTAGTAGGGATTCCCATATGCTCCAACTCCCACACCTCCCACAACCTCTCACATAAACATCCTTCATTAGTGTGGCATATCACCTACAATAGATATACACATCTTGGGGCTTTGCCACTAAGCATGGACCATAGTTCACATTGTAGACCACATTCTCTCCCACACAGTTCTGCAAGGTATATGATGATATAAAATGGACTATATCTGTCATTGCAATGTCACTCAGGATAATTCCCAAGTCCTGAAAAAGCCCCTGTATAACAATTGCTTTTCCCTCTCCCTGCCCCTAAATCAACCAGTGGCCACTAGCTCCACGTTAATGTTGTAATTTCTTCCATTGATTGAATCACAATATATCTATAACAGAATACCAGTTAGTCCACTCTAGTCCATAGCTCTTCCCCCAATCCTGAGGAGTCTGGGATGGTGATGTCCACTCCACTTCAAGTGAGAGGGGGCTTATATCCCATGTATAAGATGGATGCAATTATCCTGCCTGCAGCTGCAGACTCTCTCCAAGCCCTGGGATGGCTGTTGTCCTTCATCATCTCCCTTCCAGGTGTCCTGGGTGAGTCCTTTGAGCTGTAGAGTTGGAGTTGCAGCTGCATGGAGATCCCGAGCCCAGCTGGCACCTGTACAGCCCAAAGACTCCAGTCTCTGGAAGTATACATACAAACTCAAGCACCACATATAGGTTTGAATAGAAGGGACAGATGGACCATGTGCAGGGAAGACATATTAGAGTCGACTGTGTCACTCTCCGGAGCAAGGATTCCAAAGTAGGACCCACTTATAAGGCACCAAACTCTGGGGCTATCTGCCTTGATATAGGACCTGGATGTCTCCAGAGCCCTTAGGAGCCCCTCTGTTTGGGGTGATATCTACATTGGAAGCCTGTGAAGTCCTATTGAGATGTGCATAAGTGTTAGATCTGGGATGACCTCCCGACTCACTTTGAAGTCACTTAGGCACATAAACTCACTTGTCTTTACCTTTTCCCCCTTTTATTTGAGGTCTTTTTCCAGTCACATTGCCAGTTGGCACTTGGCAGTAATTCCTCATTGCCAGGGAGGCTCACCCTGGGAGACATGTCCCATGCTGGGAGGAAGGTAATGCATTCATATGCTGAGTTTGACTTAGAGAGAGGCCACATTTGAGCAATAAGGACCCAAAAGTGGATCATCCTACTTTGCCAGACACTGCCCCTGCACTTGGGAGACTGTTGCTGCTCCCTTGGAGAATATGGCAGAGCACTCTGGGATGGAAATTCAGTATTCTCTCATTTGTTGAGTGATTCTCCACCCACAGTGACCATGCCTAGTGAGCATTTGAACAATTTTATATATATTTTATGTATGTTCAGGTGAACTTCCTCCCATTCACTCCCCCATCCCTGACACCCCTCACCAATGATCCTCTCCTGCTCCATTTGTAACCCTTCTCTGATCCAAAGCTTCTTTGAAGATGATGCCAATACAATAGAAAAATAGAATTAATAGTAAAATGAAATAATAATGTTGTTTAAATGTAAGAGATAAAATACATGAAAACTTAAAAAAAAAGCCTAAAAATTAAATTAAATTAAAGGATTGGGTTATTTAAAAAAATGGAACAAAATTTTTTAAAATTTTTTTAAAGTTTTTTTTTTGGCATTTTTCCTTTTATCACTGCAATATCTGGTGTCCAGTCTATACTGTGACACCTTCCCCCTTCACTCCCCAGTGTCTCACTATTTTTCATTTAATTTTCAAAGAAGTTTTAGGTCATAGCAAAATCACACACTGAATACAAGAGACTCTCATATATCCAACCTCCTCCCCCTTTCTTCACCCCAAATTAAAGCCTTTTTGTATGTGGATGCTGGCATTGTTATAACTGATATACAAAGAGTGAATCACAGCTACTAAACATTGTCAATGGTTTACAGTATGGTTTACATTTTAGACCATACACTTTTATAAATTTTGATGATGTTTACCATGTTTTGTGTCCATCACTGTAAGGCAATGAAAATCATTTCCACTGACCATCAAATACCCCATGTTTGTCCTATTTTGTTGCTCCCTTCCCATCCCCTGGGGCTCACAACAACCCCCTGGCTTGACTCATTGGATGACAAGATTCAGAGTTACATGCAACAAGAGGTCTTGACACACTGGTTTTTCCACCACTATTAGGAACCGCCTTGGCTCTTAGGAGATGCCCACCTGTCTATTTCTGAGCAAATCAGTCCTGCCAAAGATGGGAGTCCATCACCTTCCCACTCATTGTATGGGTCTCCATCCACTGATACAGAACATTATGAGAGGATGAACACTCACACACTCCTTAGAAGCCTGCTCCAGATGTGTCCTGTCCCAAATGCACCCCCAAACAACACCCTAAAGCAGTGACACTTTCTTGTAATTTTGCCATAAGAGCATTCCCACCTCTGTATTTTCAACCTCATATTCACAAATCCCAAGTGTTCACCTGGTCCCTCTTCTATCTCTTTCCTCAGTATCCTGGGTATTCAAACCCACACTTCCCAACCTACCCACCTGTCAACCTTGCACCACCAAACCCAATAATATCACTACCCACCTGTACTATCCCTTCAATACGCAACTACACTCTATCACTTTACCACAGATTACTTCCATATGAGTGATGGCTCACAACATTCTCTTCTTTTTCTCATTCTTGTAAACCTATCTTTCAGACAATAGTTCTCAGAGTCTGCTCAATTTCCTTAACTCATATCACTAAGTTCATGTATGGTTCATCCTTCAATCCCTGTCTTGCTTCACTCAACATAAGGTCTTCAAGATTCATCCATGTTATCCCGTGGGTTAGCACTTTATTCCTTCTTACAGCTGAGTAATATTCCATTGTATGCATGTACCACATTTTGTTTATCCATTCATCTTTTGATGGGCACCTGGGTTCATTCCAACTTTTGGCCATAGTGAACAATGCTGCTATGAACATTAGTGTGCATATATCTGTTCATGTGTTTGCTTTCATTTCTTCTGGGTATATACCCAGCAGTGGAATCGCTGGATCATACAGAGGATCAATAGTTAGTTTTTTGAGGAACTGCCATTCTGTCCTCCACAGTGGCTGGACCATTCCACAATCCCACCAGCAGGGATAAGGGTTCCCATTCCTCCACATCCTCTACAACACCTATAGTCTGCTATTTTTTTAATTGCCACCTTTCTAATAGGTGTAAGATGGAATCTCATTGTAGTTTTTTATTCACATTTCTCTAATAGCTAGAGATGTCAGGAATTTTTTCTTATGCTTTTTAACCATTTGTATTTCTTCCTTGGAGAAGTGTTCTTTCAGGTCACTTGTCCATTTTTTAAATGGGTTGTTTATATTTTTATTTTAGAAGTGTAGGGTTTCTTTATATATGCAGGATATTAAGGTCCTATCAGATATATGGTTGCCAAATATTTTCTCCCATTGGGTAGGCTGTCATTTTATTTTCTTGATAAAGTCCTTTGAGCTGCAAAAGTTTTTAATTTTGAGGAGATCCCATTTTTCTATTTTTTCTTTTGCTGTTCATGCTTCGGGTGTGAAGTTCATGAAGCCATCTTCTATTAAAAGTTTCTGTAGATGCTTCCCTATATTATTTCAAAGGTGTTTATGGTCTTGGCTCTTATATATAGATCTTTGACCCATCTTGAGTTGATTGTCATATAAGGTGTGAGACAGTGTTCCTCTCTGATTCTTTTGATATGGATATCCAGATCTCCATGCACCACTTGTTGAAGATGCCATTCTCTCCCAACTGAATGGCTTGGTGACCTTGTCAAATATCAGACGATTGTATATGCTAGGATATATGTCAGAACTCTCAATTGGAGTCCATTGGTCAGTGTGCCTGTCGTTGTGCCAAAACAATGTGATTTTGTACACTGTAGCTTTGTAGTATGTTTTAAAGTCAGGTAGTGTGACACCTCCAACTTCATATTTCTTTTTCAAAATGTCTTTGGCAGTTCGGGGCCTCTTACCCTTCCAAATAAATTTTGTAGTTAGTTCTTCCAATTCCTTAAAAAATACAGCACTTATTTTTATTGGGATTGCATTAAATATGTAGATTAGTTTGGGTAGGACAGACATCTTGATGATGTTTAGTCTTCCAATCCATGAACAGGGTATATTCTTCCATTTATTTAAGTATTCTTTGATTTCTTTTAACAGTGTTTCATAGTTTTCTGTACATAAATCCTTTACATCTTAGTTAAATTTATTCCTAGGCATTTGATTCTTTTAGTTACTATTGTAAATGATATTATTTTCTTGATTTCCTCCTTAGATTGCTTGTTATTCGCTTAAAGAAATGCCACTGATTTTTGAGCAGTGATCTTATAGCCTGCGATGTTACTGCACTCCTTTACAAGTTCTAGAAGCTTTATTGTAAATTTCTCAGGGCTTTTTATGTATAGGATCATGTCATCTGCAAATAATGACATTTTTACTTATTCTTTAACAAATCGGTTGCTTTTTATATCTTTTTCTTGCCTCAGTGCTCGCACAAGTACTTCTAAGACAATGTTAAATAGGAGTGGTGATAGTGGGCATTCTTGTCTTGTTCCTGATCTCAGAGGAAAGGCTTTTAGGATTTCACCATTGAAGATGATGTCAGCTTTGGGTTTTTCATACATACACTTTATCATGTTCAGAAAGATTCCTTCTATTCCTATCTTTTGCAGTGTTTTTATCAGGAAAGTGTGCTGTATTTTGTCGAATGGTTTTTCTGCATCTATAGAGATGATCATGTGATTTTTTTTTCCTTTCAATCTGTTTATGTAGTGTATTACATTGATTGATTTTCTTATATTGAACCATCCTTGCATACCCGGGATGAAGCCCACTTGGTCATGGTGTATAATTCTTTTGATATGTTGTTGAATGCAATTACCAAATATTTTGTTGAGGATTTTAGCATCTAGGTTCGTTCATTAGATAAATTGGTCTGTAATATTCCTTTCTTGTGGTATCTTTGTTTGGCATTGGTATTAGGGTTATGTTGGCATCATAGAATGAGTTAGGTAATGTTCCTTCTACTTCTATTTTTTAGAAGAGCTTAAGCAGAATTGGTGTTAGCTCTTTCTGGAATGTTTGGTAGAATTCAGCTGTGAAGCCATCTGGTCATGGGCTCTTCTTAGTTGGGAGGTTTTAGATTACTGAATCTATCTCTTTACTTGTAATTGGACTGTTGAGTTCATGAATGTCTTTTTTTTTTTCATCAATGTAGGCTGTTTGTGAGTTTCTAGAAACTTGTCCATTTCCTCT
>JAQZBX010068159.1:0-15805 GCA_029593785.1 Cabassous unicinctus
AAAAAAAAAAAAAAAACAGCAAATTTGGTGAATTTTAAATAAGATTGGATCATACTATACTCAACAGCAAGGGCTGGGAGATTGTTGGGGTGGATTAAGGGTGATAATTAATCATATCCCTCTGCCCCCTCTGAGTCCAAAATCAACTGAGAAATTAGCCACAGGAGTTGGACAGAGATACAAATACCAGCCTTTTTACAGATAAAATCAATTGAAGGACCCAGCTTGGATGTGCATCTACAAGAGACCCAATAATTCCCTCATTGCACACCACAGATTAAATTTATGAATCCAGGCCCAAACTGAGATGGACAACAGCTGGCCTTCTATACAAGTAAAAGGAGATGCAAATGAAAGAGACAAGTGTGATTTCTGAAATGGGCCTTTCCTAACAAGAAAATGGGGAGAGCGAGTGTGGGTAGGGGGCTGGGCCACCCTGAGCCACAGTACAAGTTCCTCTTCCCAATATCTCACTATTCCTATGAGAGGGTATGTGGGAAAAGACAAAGTCCCTTCCTTTTTTACCTGCCTGGGATATAGAGGTTCCTTCCACCTAGGGAAAATGAAGAGTGTGGCATAGAGGTTCACAGTTTGAACCGATATTGGTTGGCACTTCAAAGAGTTTGGACTTTACTGTAGTTGATGGTGAGCAAGATGGGAGGATCTTGGCATCACCAGACTTGCATTTTTTGACATTTGGAAATGAGGAGGATGGACCTGGAGGTAAGGAACCCTGAACTAAGGTGGTAGAAGGGTTATGCAGGCTTTCATGCCTAATGGATATGTCTGATAAAGAGAATCAATGAGTACTTAAGAGTCTGAAGGAAAGAGAAAGAGAAATAAAAGAGAAAGGTATTCATAGAATTTAGAAAAGGACTTTATGATCATCCAGATGAACACATCACTGTTTAACAGTTCTTTGAAAAGAAGGAAACAAAGTTGTTTTACTGTATAGCAGAGAAACACTTAACATCATTCCACTGACCTTAGGAGTTTAAACACAACCAATACAGCAATTAAAAATCATTGTTTTCATATTCATTTGAACAGACAGCTGTTTTCAATGTATTTCAGAATGAAAATAAAATTGCACAATCTACTTACAATATGATGTCATCTTTGTGTGTATATATAATTTTTGGAATTGGATCTAATCCATCACAAGTATACACACACATACACACAGAAAAACATTCTCAAAGTATATATAACAAAAGGCTAAGAGTGGTTCTCTCCAAGTGGGAGGATCATGGATTTTTAAAATCTTTTGCTTATTTCTACTTTCACATATTTCCATAACTCTGACATGTTATTAAGTAAATTTAAAATATATAATAAATTAAATTCAAAACAAAAGTCTGCATAATTTAAATATTTTAAGGTCTTACTAGGGACTTGTTCAACATTTATTTATACCTTCTCTGCCTGCCAGGCATTAAGCTCCCTGCACGTGTTAGATAACCTGGATGAGGTTGGGAACATAATCTCAAATAAAGGTTTTCTAAATCTATTACTGTACAATCCATATTAGAGTAATTCAGCAAATCTCACACATGTTTATTTCTGACCCTGTTAATTCAAAGCACTGGAACAGGAGAAAAGTATTTTGTGTCTTTCCTTTGATATATCTTTCTGGCAAATAATTTTCAAATAAGAACACAGGGACTTGCTCTGCTCAGGCAGCATGGTAAAGAACTTGAACATTTTAGAGGATGAATATATATGAATACCATGTGTTATTTCTTCCACACCCAGATTGAAACTTCCAGAAAACAGCTAGTGTTAAAAGTGTAGGTTCCAGAGTCAAACAGCCTGAATTCAATTCCTTACTCACCACTAGTTGTACAGTCTTAGGCAAGTTCCTTAATTTCTTTTAGCTTCAGTTAAACCATCTGTAAAAATTTGGTTAATTTTCTCATGAAGTTGTAACAATTAAGCAAAAACTTTTATTAAAGTCCACTTGACATAGTAAAGTCTCAGTAAATTTTATTATTAGGACTAGACATTGTAAGTGTTTGATGAATGAGTCCCTTGAATATGAAACCCTTGTCCACTTTTGTTCTCAAATCATGGTAGTTTGGAAAATAATAAAGATCATTGTAAGATATGACATGAGTCAAGGAAGTAAATGGACAAGCAGGCTTATCATTTGAGGAGGCCAGACCGAATTTTCATTTACAACCAAAGTGAATGTGCTAGCATCTTGAGGGCTCTTACCACAGCCCCCACCATTTCTTTCTCCCTTTCATGCAGTCACTAATGGAAACCTAAGAAAACTGTTCTGAGAGCAGGCAGAAACTGGTGAGAAGGGGATTATGGATGACATTTAGGTATGTTTCATACACTAGAGCAAGTATCATTTGCACACAGGGATCCATACATGGACAAACATTAGTATTTTGCAATATGAATATTCTCTGATTAAATACCTGCTTATAGAATTCCATTAAATACTTTTCATTCCATTTTGGACTACTTTCTTATTTTTAAACCGCATTTGTATCTAAACAGAACTAGTACTTGAGCAGGGAAAGTACAGGGAGAGCCTGAAACATGTTGTTTGGCCAGAAAGTGAAAAAGCACTGAAAATCTGATGGAGATATGTCAAAAGGACAATGGAACCAGTGTGAAGAGATATCCACTGGCCAAATCAGGACAAGTTAAGCATTAAAATAAATGACAATAATCAATTATAATGCATTAGATAAAATAGAATACATGAGTCCATAATGACATAAATGAATGAATAAATTAGAATAAATAAATAGAAGAAAAAACCCTTCCTGACAATAGAATGACAACTAAGAAATGGAAAAGAAATGGTGGAGCTAGAAAAATCTCCATCTTTCAGCCATCAGAGTAATAATCAGGAAAGGATAAGCAATAGATACTATAACTAATGTTGGAAAGTTTGAAAAGGAACAATATCTAAAAGTAACCCCAATTTTGCTTTTAATTATGAAGGAAAATGGTAATTTTCCCAATAAAATCACCAAGAAACTTTAAAAGTTTCAAAAATTCTGTATTATCAAATATTCCCGGAATCCAATCTGAGAGAATATAAAGCATATTCATTTGGGAGAGTTAAAAATAAGGTTTTCTCTGAGAAAGCAGTACTCTGTCCCACAAAGACAGCATATCCATCTTCCCTGTTTTTTTAATTAATTAATTTATCCCAGCTATATTCCCTAACTTCTTCCTATTCTAATTAATTCTCATCAGTAGATACATTTTAAACAGATTTTAATGGAATTCAAAAATAAGGAAAAATTGTGTGTATATGCATCACACATGCTTGCAAAGACTTGTACATATTAATATTGTCGCTGGAAAAATACATAACAAAACAACAGCAAATGGCCCTGGGAAGGGTTACAGGAGGACCTGAAAACTGGAGTGAAGACAAACTTACTTTCACTGATTATTGTTTGGCATCAGCCAGTTTGATAAAGAAGAGCTTGAGTTGAAGGCAGAGCTACAAGTGGAAAGAATGCTGTATCTACATTCATAATTTTTAGGAATGCTGTCCATCATTCAGAATAACATTTTGTACCTTACAAGAGCAAGATAGAAACTTTTTTTGTGTGTGTGTATTATCCATATTTATTTTTGAGCACCTAAAATTTTTGTATGTATCGAAAGTTGATTTTAACAATTATAGGGTGGTGTTGGGATTAATTCATGCTAAGTACATAAGATACCACCAAACAAAAAACCAAGATCAAAAGACTATGACAGCCAGGAAGGAAAGTGGATGTCAGTTCCACTTCTGCCCAGAACTGAATTCTGACAAGTTGAATGACCTGGGAAACAGAGAAATCAAAAGACTATGCAAGAAATGAAAATGAATTGCAGCAAATTAAATTACTTTAATATACAAAACAATGACATCCCCATAACCATGTAAACACTGAATACTAATCTAACATACATACGTACATACATACAAAACAAACAAACAAACAAACCAAATTGGGAGAATGAAGAGAATAGGAAATATGATTTTGGGGTTGTGAGCTCAAAACAGACTAAATTCCTGTTTCCCAAACTGAATGTCAACTGAGAGGCCTCCCAGTGAAAAATCAAGAACTAAATGCATGTTGGAGATGTGGAGTTAAAAACAATAAAAAAAATTAGTTCATAGCACCATGAATAAAGATCCTTTCCCTCTAACAGTTTACAATCTGAATGTAATGAAGATAGATAAACAGTTTGTATAGAAGTGCAATGATAGCAGCATAGAGAGAAGGTACATGGAGCACCAGGAATGGGGACAAGGAGGAGACAGAATAGATGTTCTAGCAGAAATGATGATGGAACCAAGTACTGGAGAATAAGTAAGTGTTGTTCAGGTTAAGAATATGAAGGAAGGCATTTCAGGCAGATGAGACAGCATGGAGCCAAGAAATCATCAGAATGAGTGAGAGGAACCTTGGGCTACTGAGTATTACAAGAGAGTAAAACGTAAGGAGTAAAGATATGAGAGAAACGCTGTGGACAGGGAGTTAGAGAGTAATTCCTACAGGACTTTCTGTGCTAGGCTGAGGGGGTATACATTTGTGTTGAGGTAGACTCTGAAGGGTTTTAAGCAAGACAACATTTCATTTTGTATAGGTAATTCCATGTGAAAAGAATAAATTCTAGGTGAAAAAATAGCTTTCAGAACAAGATGGGAGGGATAGGTAGAAATCTAAAACCATACCACATGATTCTCTGCCTTGTATAATCACCTCCCATTTGAATATGGGCAGAGCAAGTGAATATGGAGAAATATTCCTCTCATTGTTCCATTGTGTTATATGGCACAGTTGACTGTATGAGAAGGAGATGTGCATGCTGGACTTAATCTAATCACACAAGCCCTCAAAATCAGGGAGTTTTCTCAGTGTGATGACAGTAGGGGAAGGCAGAAATAGTCAAAGTATGAGAAGGATTCTATGTGCCCATGCCAGCTTTGAAGACAGAAGGGACCACATAATGATGAACAAGAGCAACCTACAGAAGATGAGCACAAACCCTGGCTGACAGCCAGCAAGGAAACTGGCTCTCAGTTCCACTGCTGTCCAGAACTGAAGTCTGTTAAGTTGAAATGATTTTGGAAACAGGTTCTTCCCCAGAGCCTTCAAAAGGGAATACAGTCCTGCAACATCTTGATTTCAGCCTGAAGAGAGAACAAAGACACACTGTGTCAGACTTCTAATTTACAGACTTGTGACTAATAAACGGGTGTTGGTTTAAGCCACTGTTTGTTAAAAGGCAATTAAAAAAATAATAAAAGGGGTGATAGTAGGACACCAGCTTAGCAAGGTTTAGAGTATTCCAGACCTGAGGTAAGATAGCCATATGAAGACAGTACAATAAAGAGGATGGGCCAGAAGACTTTAATGCAGTAGAGTTGCAAATTGTGAAGACCAGATGCTAAAGGTGAATTAGAAGGTGGAGCCCAAATGACCATCTCTTTCTAGATTACTAACCGCAAAGAGGGTGGCACCCATAACTTAGTAAAGCATGACAAGAAGAGAGACAATTCTTGTCATTCAGCACAGGGATATGCTGAATTCAATGTGGGGCATCTTAAGTGGGGTTCTCTAGTAAACAGGTGGATCCATAATTATGAACTTAGGCAAGTGTCCCTGCTATAGGGAGATAAAGAATAATAATGGATTTTAGCAAAGGATAAGTTAATGAAGAGAAACCGAACACTTATTTAGCACTTAATACATGCCAAACAATGTTCTAAGTGCTTTAGAGTTTATAGGCATTTAACCCTCAAAACAATTGTAGATGGTAGGAACTATAATTAATCCCATAATGTAGATGAAGTAAAGAGGCTTGGAGCGATTAACTAACTTGACTGAAGTTACACATGTAGTAGTTGGATGATTCTGAATTCAAACTCCACAATCTGACTCCAGAGCTCATTCTATTAACCTTTCTTTATTCTCCTTCTCTTTGAATGTGAAAGGCATCCAGAAGATGGATAATATTAAAGCTGTGATATAATATTATACCATTCTCAGAGAAATGTAGGAAAGTGTTGGAATTAGCAAATGACTCTTACAATTAAGCATGGACTCTTGAGGTTAATGCAGGAGAAATGAAGGAGGCTATTCACTCCCTGCAAAATTCCTATTGCAAACCACAACTTGGAGAAGAATGAGTCCCAAAGGAAGTTCTGTTAACTCATTGACAAAATGTATAAACACAGGCTCCATAATTTCTTCCCTTGAGAGCCTGATCAAGCATTGCATAAAATCTTAAAAGAGATGCTCATTCACCAAGCTTCCAATCAAGTTGTTGAGATCCGTAGAGAATAATATAAATTCACAATATCACCTGGTTCATGGTTTGGAGACATTGATGCGTTTCCCTTGTACCAAAGAAGAAATGCTAGGCAAAGCCACAGAATCTCAGTCCTTTCCTCTAAAAATGATTCCAGCTTCTCAGAGACTGAGATTTGTGCTACTTCATTAACCACCATTGTCAGAACATTTGTCTCCTTCAGGACAGTGAAGGAGAAAGAAGACTGAAGCTCCATCAGGCACTGCCAGGTTTCCAGGAAGAAAGAGAGCTAAAATCACCTCTGTTCTGATGTTCTCCATCCCACAGCTACAGGAGTGGAGAGAACTGGGGAGTCCCCTGCCCTTCCTGAACTATTCATCCTGATTTTCAGGTGAGACTTCATGAAGGGGAGGTGTAAGAGGAATATAATTCATTAGGGGAAACCCTGGGTACTTTCACTTGGTCAGGTAATGGGTATGTGAAAGGCAGTAAGAAGATTATGAACTAAGGAATGGGTTCAAGGAGAAACACAGTGGCTTCATTGTATCAGAGCTTCCAGAATATCTACAGGATGTGGTCCCAATTACCATTCCTGGCTCCTTTGCTCCCTTGCTGCGGAACAATGACCATCTCATTCATATTTTCAAGATATGGCTTCCTTAGCTTTCAAATGTGGACATGAAATTTAGTGCTCACATGATTGACTTTATCCTTGATTGCATATGCTCAGTAGAGGTAAGAAAGTTCAAAACTGTGGAAGGAAAGTTCAAAAGAGAGAAGAAAGATTAAAAGGGGAATCATTCTTGCCATAGCTCTGCTTCCAAACTGCTCTCCCAACAGTCAAGCTTATGCTTTAATAGTCCTCACTCAAGAAACAAAGGATCTGAGTCCCTTCCTCATGCAGCATTCTTCTCTCATTTCTTCACAGATCACACCTCTGAAGACAATGGCAATGGAAAATGACTCTTCAGTAACTGAATTCATTCTTGTAGGATTTACAGACAAACCTAAACTCCAGCTACCCCTCTTATTCCTCTTCTTAATGAACTATGTGGTTACTGTGACAGGGAATTTGAGCTTAATTAATCTCATTTCCTGAATTCTCACCTTCATACACCCATGTAGTTTTTCATCTTCAACTTGTCTTTCATTGATCTCTGCCACTCCTTCATCTTTAACTCTAAAATGCTGATGAGTTTTGTGTCAGAGAAGAATATCATATCCTTTTCTGGATGAGCTATTTTTTTTCAGCTATTTTTCTTTTGTTTCTCTGTCAATTCTGAGTGTTATGTGCTGACAGCCATGGCCTATGATCACTACGTGGCCATCTGTAGGCCCCTGCTGTACACAGTCACCATGTCCCCTCAGGTCTGTTCTCTGTTCATGTTCGGTTCATACATGATGGGTTTTCCTGGTGCCATGGTCCACACAGGAGACATGGTCAGACTATCCTTTTGTAATTCCAACATCATCAACCACGTATGTGTGACATTTTCCCCATGCTCCAGTTCTCCTGCTGCAGTACCTATGCCAATGAGCTTGTGGATTCCATTATTGTGGATATAGTTGGCATAGTATCCAGCTTCACTATTTTCATTTCTTATGCTTTGACCCTCTCCAATATCCTCCACAGATCTTCAGCCGAGAGCTGGCCCAGATCTTTCAGCACTTGTGGCTCTCACATAATAACTGTTGTTCTTTTCTATGGTTCTGGACTCTTCACACATCTCAAGACCTCTTCTCTTGGATCTGTGGGCCAGGGGAAGTACTTCTCAGTAGTCTATACCCATGTGGAGTCCATGCTGAACCCCCTCATTTACAGCCTATGGAACAAGGACATCAAACATGCTCTGAAGAAAACCCTGAGGAGAATTTCAAACTGAGCAGAGCCATTGAATAACCCAATACATAGTTCACACATATAAGTTCTTAGAGTGCAATTATTAAGTCTAAGGGTGTGTATATAAAATTTTGATAAAATTGTCAAGTTGCCCTAAGAGACCCTATTTCTTTGATTCAGGTGAGTTAAAATTCTTTCTCAGTCTCAGAAAAGAGACACATTGCCCTAAGCTCCCACCTGCAAAATTAATCAAACTAACATAACGAGACAGTTGGGAACCATGAGTGTGGCTTCAGCAGCATCCAGCTGCTGGGTCAGTGGTTCTGAGCAGGATTGAGGCATTGTGGACAGACTGTTCTTATTGAAATATTTCCTGCTCTTGGCCTTTCTCTTGGGCATCTAAAACGTATAGCCATAGATTTTACGTAACTCCTTCTATACAAATTTCAACATTCTTTCAAATCCTTATTAAACACAAACTTCAAAAAGAAATAAAGGTGGAAGGCAGGTTGTGTATTTATTAAAGGAAAGAGGAAGATCCTTGTGGTGAAGAAATGATTTCATATATTGACCAAGGCAGTGGATGCAAAAACCTATACATATAACATAATTGCATAGAAATAAACACACATACACACACACAAACATAATGAGTACAAGTAAATCTGTGAAATTCTGTGTATGAGTAATGGATTGCATCCTTGCCAATATCCTGATTGTAATAGTGTATGGTAGTTTTGCAAGATGTTACCATTTTAGAAAACTGAATAAAGGATACTTGGGACTTCCTTGCATTATTGCTTATACCTGCATGTAAATCTACAATTAAATAAAAAGTTTAATTTAAAAACATAAAGAGTGAAATTAAGGCACTTGGGGAACTTTAAAAAGTTATCCCCTTGAAAGTGAACTCTTAGGTAGTGATTAGTTGGGTTGGTTTTATCATTGCCCTAAATTTAACTTGAGATGAACAGTTCCAGTGTGACAACATCATACTTGCTAGAACAGCTTTCATAGTCTTTGCTATGTCCTTAGCACACATAGTTATTGGGCATCCTGTGTGCAAGTTTCTCCTGCCTAGCTGAATTTCCCCCATAATCAGAGCCACATGACATGCCAAGAGATTGAACCTGGGACCTCATACATGGGAAGCAGGCAATAAAACTACTAAACTACATTTGCTCAGTTTTCTTTCAATGATGAAAGACTGAAAGCTTTGCCATTGGGATCTTGAACAGGATATGGATGCCCACAGTCACCACTGTTTTTCAATGTTTTGCTAGCAGTTCTAACTAGAGAAATTAGGATGGAAAAAGAAACAAAATGTATCCAAATTAGAAAGGAAGAAGTAAAACTTGCTATTCACAGATGATATGATCCTATACCAACAAAGTGCTGAAAAATCTACTATAAATTTACAAAAGCTAGTAAAGGAGTTCAGCAAAGTGGTGGGATATGTGATTAATATGCAAAACTCAGTAATGTTTCTTTACACCAGTAATGCACAATTGAGAAGGAAATCAGGAAAAAAATTCTATTTACAATAATGACTAAAAGAATCATATATTTAGGAGTAAACTTAACCGAGGACATGAAGGATCTATACTCAGAAAGTGACAAAACATTTCTAAAAGAAATCAAAGATGACCAAAATAAATGGAAAGACATTCCATGTTCATGGATTGGAACAGTAAATATCATTATGCTTTCAATGCCATATAAATTGATTTACAGATCCAACATAATCCTGATAAAAATTTTGAGAGCTTTTTTTTTTTTTTGCAGAAGTTGAAAAGCAAATTATCAACTTTATTAGGAAGGGTTGGAGTCCCAAATAACCAGAAATATCTTTCAAAAGGAGAACAAACTTAGAAGATGCTCACCTCATGACTTTAAGTCATATTACTTATTAATAGTTGTGAAAACAGCATGGTACTGACATAAAGGTAGATATTTAGACCAATGGAAGCAGACTGTGAGTTCAGAAATAGACCCTCACATCTACAGGCAAGTAATTTTTGACAAAGCTGCCATGTCCACCCAGCTAAGTCAGAACAGTCTATTTAACAAATGCTGCTGGGAAAACTGGAAAAACATACCCAAAAGAAAGAAGACCCCTATCCTACATCTTACACAAAAATGGACTCGAAATGGATCAAAGACCTAAATATGAAAACTAGAACCATAAAACTTCTAGGAGAAAATTTAGAGAAACATCTTCAAAGTTTTGTGGTATTTGGTGGTTTCTTAAACCTTATACCCAAAGCATGAAAAATGAAAGGAAAAATTGATAAAGGGGGTGTCCTTAATATTAAATACTTTTGTGCTTTTAGTGACTATCATGAAGGTGAAAATGCAGCCTACTCAATGGGAGAAAATATTGCAGAACCGAATATTAGATAAGGGTTTGATTTTTATGTTATATAAAGAGATTATATGACTTAATGATTAAAAGGCAAGCAACCCAATGAAAAAAATGGGTGAAATATTTGAAGAGACATTTTTCCAAGAGGAAATACATATAGCCAAAAAGCACATGAAAAGATGTTCAACATCACTAGCTATTAGGGAAATGCAAAACAAAACTAGATGAGATATTTCACATTATAGAATGGCCATTATCTTAAAAATAATAGACAACAACAAATCCTGGAGAGGATGTGGAGAGATAGGAACACTCCTTCCCCACTGATGGGAATGTAAAATGGTTTAGCTCTGTTTAAGACAGTTTGATGGTTCCTTGGGAAGATATAGAACTGCCATATGATCGGGCAAACCCACTACTAGAAATTTAATCAGAAGATCTGAAAGCAAGGATGCAAACTGACATTTGCACATTTATGTTCATAGTGGCATTATTTACAATTGCCAAAAGATAGAAACAATCCAAGTGTCCATCAACTGATGAATGGATAAACAAAATGTGGAATATACATTAATCAGCTGTAAGAAGAAATGAAATCAGGATGCATTTGACAACGTGGATGAAACTTGAGGAAATTATGTTGTGTGAAATAAGTCAGGCACCAAAGGACAGATATTGTATGGTCTCACTAATATGAACTAAGTACAATGAGTAAACTCATAGAGGTAAAATGTAGAGAACAAGACACTAGGAAATAGAATGAAAGTTGAGAAGGGAAACCCGATACTTAATGTATGCAGAATTCTTTTTCATTTAGGAATTTTTAAAGGTTAAATTTATTAAGATATAACTTACATATAATAAAGTACACTAGGATGAATTTTCACAAATGCATAGTCCTGGAATTTAGATATAATATTTCCTATCATCCCAAAAATTTCTAACAGGACCCTTTTCAGCCAATCCCATCCTCTGCCCCACACAAATATTAAGCAATGTATATTTTTGAGGAAATTTTTAATCCTTTAATAAATTAAACACAAAATACACTGCTAAAAGAACAATAATGATAAAGCAATTCTCAATATGTATTATGCCAGTTTGTGACTTTGCTGCACAGCAATTACTGGGTGTGTATTTAACTATCTTTCTTTATAACTTCTGTGCTTTCCCATTTTCTTGGTTGGATTCAGCAGCCATGGAATTTAAGTCATCTTCATCTCTTAAGGGAGAGTCTCAGAAAAAGTCCACTTCCTCAAATACCAGAGACATTATATTTGTAAAAATAGACTCCCCAGGGTGACAGACTTGGAATCATTGTGGTTTCCCTACACATGACTCTTCTGCCCCTTCTATTTGAACCTATAGTTAGTATTAGAGTTGATAGTCCAAGAGACTTAAATCTTTGGGTTTTCCATGTGCTAGTCTGGCCCTGAATCTCAACAGAGTTGTAACACCTACTCTCCAGTTCCTTAGACTCATCCAGGACAACTAACAAGGAAATGATGATGGACAAAGCCGATCCCAAGTAACAGAGAGATTCTACAACTGCAAGGAAGATAGTCCCACCCACCTGCCCCACTGGATCTAAGCCCCCTCTCAATTAGAGGTGGAGTGGGCATTACCATCCCAGAATCCTCAGGATTGAGGAATGAACGATGGACTAGAGTAGACTTACTGTTATTCTACCATAGACTTATAGTTATTTTAGCAATGGAAGAAGTTTTATCATTGATGTGGAGGCAGTGGCCACCGGAGGTTCTGAAAGGAGTGAGAGGGGAAAATACGTACAATATGGGAGCATTTTTGGGACTTCAGAATTGTCATGAATGACATTGAAATGACAGATACAGGCAATTATATATATTGTCATAACTTACAAAATTGTGCGGGAGAGGGTTTAAACTACAATATAAAGGGTAATCCACACTTAGTGGCAATTCTCCAATACATGTTCATCAATTGTAACAAATGTACTGCAATAATGAAGGATGTTGTTAATCTGGGAAAGTGTGGGAGAGGTAGGGAGTGGGGCATATGGGAATCCCCTACATTTTTTGCATATCATTTATGTAATCTAAGTATCCTTAAAATTTTTTAAAAATAAAATAAAATAATAGACTCCTTGGGCCCTGTAACAAATCTACTGAAACTGCCACAACTCTTGCATAGATTCCAGAAGCTGAAGAAACACTGCCCTACATAAGCAATGCTAGTATTATAAAGCCCTCTTACGTCAATAAGAAACCTGCCCTTCAAGAAATTCTGAAGGAAGTTATGCAGGTTGAAAAGAAAAAACAGTAGAGAGAGAGTTGGAGGAGAGTGTAAGAACAACTAAAAAGACAAAAAGCAAACAACATAAGACATACATTAACCCAAAGAAAATATAGCTGATGTAAGAAATTTGTTGTGAGTAATAACACTGAATGTAAATGGATTAAACTCACCAGTCAAGAGACACACATTGGCAGAATGGATGAGGAAATATGATCCATCTATATGCTGCCAACAAGAAACCCACCTTCAACCCAGGGATTCAAGAGGCTGAAAGTGAATGGTTGGAAAAAATTTTACAAGCTAACAATAGCCAAAAAAGGGCAGGAGTAGCTATCCTAATATCAGACAAAATAGACTTTCAATGCAAAACTATTGTAAGAGACAAGGATGAACACTATATATTAATAAAAGGGGTAATCTCTCAAAAAGGGAGAACAATTTTAAATATTTATACACCTAATCAGGGTGCCTAAAAGTACATGAGGCAAACTCTGGAAGAATTAAGTGGAGAAATAAATGCCTCTACAATTATAGTGGGGGACTTTAATACCATTATCACCATTAGACAGAATATCTAGATAGAGAATGAATAAAGAAACAAAGACTCTGAATAATATATTAGAGGACCTCAATGTAATAGACATATAGAGAACATTACACCCAAATACATCAGGATTTACATTCTTCTCAAGTGCACATTGATCACATTCCAAGATAGACCACATGCCAGGCCACAGAACAACTCTCAATGAATTCAGAAAGATTGAGATTGTACAAAGTAATTTCTCTGACCACAATGGAATGAAATTGGAAATCACTAAGGGCCAAAGAAACAGATTAGGCACAAAGATATGGAAGCTAAACAACACACTCTTAGACAAACAGTGGGTAAAGGAGGAAATTTCAAAAGAAATGAAGAACCACTTTAAAACTAATGAAAATGACAACAAAACATATCAAAACCTATGGGATGCAGCCAAAGTTGTCCTGAGAGGGAAGTTCATAGCCATAAATACATATATTAAAAAAGAAGAAATAGCTAGAATTGAAGACCTAACTGCACAACTGGAGGACTTGGAAAAAACAACAAGAAACTAAACCTAAAGGAAGTAGAAAGAAGAAAATAGCAAAGATTAGAGAAGAACAAAATGAAATAGAGAATAAGAAAGCACTAGAAAAAAAAAAAAAACAGAAGCAAAAGCTGGTTCTTTGAGAAGATCAATAAAATTGAGAAACTCTTAGCCAGACTAACAAAGAAAAAGAGAGAACAGTTGCAAATACAAATACACAAAATAAGGAATGAGCAAGGGGAGATCACTACTGACACCACAGAAATAAAGAGTATCATAAGAGGATAGTTTGCATAATTATATGCCAAAAGGAATGATAATTTAGAGGAAATGGACAAATTTCTAGAAACTCCCAAAGAGCCTACATTGATGAAAGAAGAAATTGATGAACTCAACAGTCCAATTACAAGTAAAGAGATAGATTCAGTCATCAAAACCTCCCAACTAAGAAGAGCCCAGGACCAAATGGCTTCACAGCTGAATTCTACCAAACATTCTGGAAATAGCTAACAACAATCCTGCTTAAGCTCTTCCAAAAAATAGAAGTAGAAGGAATATTGCCTAACTCATTTTATGATACCTACATTACCCTAATACAAGGTCAAACAAAGATACCACAAGAAAGGAAAATTACAGACCAATTTCTCCAATGAACCTAGATGCTTAAATCCTTGACAAAATACTTGCTAATCGCATTCAACAACATATCAAAAGAATTATACACCATGACCAAGTGGGTTTCATCCTGGGCATGCAAGGATGGTTCAATATTAGAAAATCAATCAGTGTAATACACCACATAAACAGATTGAAAGAAAAAAATCACATGATCATCTCTATAGATGCAGAAAGAGCATTTGACAAAATACAGCACACTTTCCTGATAAAAACACTGCTAAAGATAGGAATAGAAGGAAACTTTCTGAATATGATAAAGGGTATATATGAAAAACCCAACGCTAACATCATCATCAATGGTGAAATCCTAAAAGCCTTCCCTCTGAGATTGGGAACAAGACATGGATGCCTACTATCACCACTCCTATTTAATATTGTCTTAGAAGTACTTGCTCGAGCACTGAAGCAAGAAAAGTATATAAAAGGCATCCAAATTGGAAAAGAAGAAGTAAAAATTTCATTATTCACAGATGACATGATCCTATATGCAGAAAGTCCTGAGAAATCTACAAGAAAGCTGATAGAACTTATAAATAAATTCAGTAATGTCATAGGCTTTAAGATCAATGCTCATAAATCAGTAGCATTTCTGTACACCAATAATGAGCAATCTGAGGAGGAAATCAAGAAAATAATACCATTTACAATAGTAACTAAAAGAGTCAAGTATCTAGGAATAAATTTAACTAAAGATGCAAAGGATTTATATAGAGAAAACTACACAAAACTGTTAAAGGAAAACAAAGAAGACTTAAATAAATGGAAGAATATTTCCTGTTCATGGATAGGAAGACTAAAACATCATCAAGATGTCTATCCTACCCAAACTAATCTACAGATTTAATGCAATCCCAACAAAAATCAACACTGTATTTTTTAAGGAACTGGAAAAACTAACTACAAAATATATTTGGAAATGTAAGAGGCCCTGAATCTCTAAAGACATATTGAAAAAGAAAAATGAAGTTGGAGGTATCACACTACCTGACTTTAAAACATACTGCAAAGCAACAGTGGTCAAAACTGCATTGTATTGGCACATGGATAGACATACTGAACAATGGAACTGAATTGAGCATTCTGATATAGATCCTCAGCATACACAGTCATCTGATATTCAAAGAGGCCACCAAGCCCACTCAGTTGGGACAGAATGTCCTCTTCAACAAGTGGTGCTTGGAGAACTGGATAACCATATACAAAAGAATGAGAGAGGAACACCATCTCACACCTTATACAAAAATCAACTCAAGATGGATCAAAGATCTAAATATAAGAGCCAAAACCATAAAG
>JAQZBX010068160.1:0-15837 GCA_029593785.1 Cabassous unicinctus
GTGTCTTCTCTGTGTCTGCTTATCTCCCCCTTGCTGTGAGGTCTTGCTGCATCAGCCCATGGCACCGCGCAAGCTGGCCTGCCCTCACAAGGAGGCTCCGGGAAGCGAACCCGGGGCCTCTCATATGGTAAACGGGTGCTCTATCCATTGCGCCACACCCGCTTCCTGCCGTGAGGTTGCTGCATCAGCCCACCGCACCGCTCAGGCCGGCGTGCCCTCACAAGGAGGCCTCCAGACGCGAACCCCGGCCTCCCATATGGTAAACGGGGGCTCTATCCACTGAGCCACACCGCTTCCCATGAGCTTTCTTTTGAAATGAGATTCTTGGGATATACTCTGTGTAACCTATGACAGTTTGACAGTGTCTATTAGCATATTCAAAGTTTTAAAAATACCTGTAGTAAAGAAACAGTTTAATTTCTATTTAGTCAATGTTTCCCAAACCCACCTGTCCATTGAACTCCCCTTTTCCCCAAAGATTACCTATTAACAGCAATGTAATTAGTATATTTTAGAAGACAATTTGAGGAATAATCCTTAGGGCATTACTTGTAACATTATCTTCATTTTGGCATATAGTATCCAAGAAGATATATTCTTAGAGGGGAGGTTGTGGGTGGTGGTGGTTTGAAAACAGAGATTATCTAATTCAGACTGACATTGGTTAAAAAAAAAAGTCCCTTAGTAAAAACAGAACAACAACAACAAAAAACTATACACACGAAAATCAAAAAACATTTGAGGGAAGGGCTTTGGCTCAATTGGTTGGGCTCCCGTTTACCATATGGGACCTCCAATTCCCGGGGCCTCCTGGTGAAGGCAAGCCGGCCCCCGCGGCGCAGTGAGCCAACGCAGCAAGATGACTCAACAAAGGGAGACAAGCAGACACAGAAAAATGCAAAAGCAAATGGACACAGAGAGCACAAGCAGCAAGGGGGGGATAAATAAACAAACAAAAGTAAATCTTAAAAAACAAAACAAAACACATTTGAGTCTGTAGAAAAATGTATACCATACATAAACCAAACAGCTCCCACAGGTTACAAACATCTTCACATATGTGTTTTAAAAAGGGGGGAAGGAATAGTTTCTTAAAAAGTAAAAGTGTCACGTTTTTGGTGCCAATCTTGCAGCCTGGTACAGAGGTGAAATTTGATTGATTTTGTAGAAGCCCCATTGGACTTGTTTCTACAGGCCAGTTTATTTATCATAGTCCATTTACTGCTTGGTTTTTTTTTCTTCAAAAACCTCAAATTGCAATTGGGGATGGTATTTTGGGAATGTTGGGAATGCTGCTGAGATGTGTTCTGATTTTTTTTTCTTCTCTTTTTCCATTTCATATGTATTTTATTTCCTTAGCCATATTCCCTATCCACAGCAGTCTGTGAAAGTGTTCCAGTTATTGTTCCAATAAGAACAAAATGCAGAGGCCAAGCCAAGGAGAGGGGGCTCTGTGCTGCCCTCTCCCCTTGGTTTAATTTTGCAGAAGTATCCCTGTCACTGCCCTCACTCTTGACCAAGCTGAGGGAAAAGGGGGTTATGCTAGGTGGTGACCAAATAATTAGCTCTTTATCAAGAAAAGTAAAGCAAAACCAATTATAAGCAACATTCTCTTTGTTTTCGGCAAGGTCCTTTCTTAGGATGGCTTCCCCAGCCCTCTTACCCCTTTGTTTTCTCCCATTTTATTGCAGTAAGATGGCACCACATTGTGGGCCTCCTGTCAGTTTGAAAGCTGCAGTGGCAGGGACTAGTGGGGGAAGGTGTCACACAGGAGGACCCAGAGCTGAGGCATAAACTCTCAGGGAGGGGTCCTTGGTCTTCCCAGGCATTCATCCTCAATTTTCTACAATGCTGAGTCCCATTAAAGTGTTTTATCAAATAAACTACAATAAAACTCAGATCATTTGCTGGTAAACTGTGGTATCTCCAGTTCCCATATGTTAGAATAAGATTTCACTTTTGGAATCTTAAAAGCAATTATTTTATAGGCTTGATTTCCCATGGCTTTCGCATACTTCCTTCAACACGCTCATGCTAAAAGTTAGGAATGTTTTGTTGTTTTACAGTTTTAGTTTTATGAATGAATTGTAATAAATGTTTTTGTCTCTTATTTTTTTAATAAGAAACTATGATACCAAGAATGACTGTGAAATCCAAGTTAAAGTAATAATTTTTGACTTGTCTGTCACAGATATATTTTTATGGGAATCAGCACTGCAGTTTACCAGAAACATTAAAATCCAAAATGAGGCTTGTTTTTCATTAAGAAAGAAAGGAACTTGTAATAACACTTGCAAAATGTAAACATTGTTGCCTGGTAAATTATAATCGGATTGCTATTGGATTACACAGTACATTGTGCTAATGCTAAAAGACCATTTTCCAGTGATGTCACTTCAGTCTTTGAGTAGTCAGGACCTGTTACTATTAAAAGATGATGCTGGATTAACAATTTGCAACAGACCAGGGAGTGACTGGGGAAAGATTGTCTAGAATTGTGAGGAGTCACTTCTTATTGAGCAAATCTTTCAAATGTTGGATTTTAACTTTGTCTGGGGCAAGACTAATTAAACACAGACAATTTTATTAATTTAAAAAAGCACCTTCAATGGTGCAGAATTCATTTCTCTGTTTTTGATTTGACTTTATGATAGGATCGAGTAAAGGAGAAGTTGAACCTCCCAGTAGAATTTTTCTCGTTGTGCAAGCCTGTTATCATTGCAAAGATAAAATAAGAAGTGAAAGGTCATATAAACTGTTTCTAAAGCAGATGCTTTTTATTTTATATTCTTTCTTTCTGTTTTTGTTTTTTTTTTTCCTCCATTGTGCTGAATATCTCATTGAATAAACACTGGGGACAGGATGCAGCTGTGATCCCAGTATGCCCACTAGTGGGTGCTGCAATGCTTCCAACATTCTGTGTATTTTCATTTGGGCACAGTATAAAAAAAATCATATAGTGAATGGTGAGTTTCCCTTTAAAGCTAGTGTCCTGCAAGAAAGACACACACACACAGACACACACAATTGGAAGATTCTATCTGCTGAAATTATTTAGTAAAATTTTAGAATAGAATAACATTGCACTTGAGATTGCTATTCAGTTTTTGCTGTCATTCATTTATATTTGTGAATTGTCACATTTATTCTTATTTGGTAGGCATATTCTTTGAAGTCCACATTATGCAGAAAGGCAAAGGTACTTAATGCCATAGTACAAATTAATAATATTTATTGGGAGAAATGCCTGCCTTTTTTTATTGAGGAAAAACATTGAACATGTTTGGTTGATGTAACTTTGAGTCTGAAGCAGTGCAGTTGTGGGTAAGATGTCTATATGATATTTAGGGGAGAATTTGATGCTTTAATAAGGGAATCCTCTGTCTCTCTCATCCATCATCCACCATCCTCATCCATCCAAACACCACTGTAAATTTGTCAGAGCCTTTTCCATATTCAGTACTTGTATAAATAATGGCTGCTGTGATTTGAAAAAAGGAAATGTGCACTCTCTGACTGTGTTATATATCTGATCAAAGTCATGGCGACGTCTCATAGTTTTTGTTTTGCATCGCTCAGCCTCAGTGCATGTGATTTAAGCCCCTGAGCCAAAGGACGTTTTTGTATGTTGACCCTTATTGTGGTTAGTACTTGTCAAAATGAAACTAGTTTGGGGGGCTTTTCTACAGCAGATGAAACACAGCCTCTCTCCATTACTATGCTTTTATCATTGCTCACTGCCTCTCCTCCTCTCCTTTACTATCTTAGGGATTATGCAGGTTCTCTGCAATATTCTGAAATTAATCAAAGGAAGTAAAATCCCATGCCTTATTATCTATCATGGGAAGAGTGGTTTCCATAATCCAGACAGCTTTGTGATGTTGTCCAGTTGTGTAACTAGAATTTTATTACTTTAAAAAAATGTTCTGTTTTTTACATAATGAAACCTTTTCATGTTAAACTTGTACAAGCAGTGGATTTCTCCATGTGAGTGTGACAAAGGATCTGAATTTAACAGATAGACTATTTCCTTTATGTAAATAAGGAACCAATCAGTGAACAATGTCCATTTCTTTCTTGGATTTTTAGCTTAGCAGAACAGCTGTATGTCCTTAATGTAGTGTGGGTCATAGAAGCTTTCTGTGCAATGAGATAGGCACAAACTTATGGGATGCTTATCCAGTCTGGACCTTGGGTTCTATCTCATCTTCTTATAATCATGCTCTACAAATTATTTTTTTCCACTGAATTAGTGGCCATTGTACAGATTGCAGACACTTAGTTTGATTGAAAGTAATAAAAGGAGATTATCCACTGAGTTGGTTGAGTGAAGGTTCTGATTTGACCCACTGCCTGGAGAGAAAAGAATTAATCTTATAAACCTGACTCACTTTTGCCGTGCTTTGAAAAATCGCTAGGAATGCATTAGATCCCTTTTGTCTTAAGTCCGATTGGAGCTGAAGGTGGGCAGATCCAATGCATGAACAAAATAGATGGCTGTCTGTTCTGTTTTGAGTGGTATCTTGAAGTATGAGGGGGCCTCTTTCTTGCTTTCTGGCTGGAAATTCCTACCACCACAACCTGTGAATTTGGAGAGTAGTAGGAGGGTGGTTTTCATTTGTTAAAAGTAGTCTTTGTGCCAGGCACTATTTTAGATGCTTTCTGTGTATTCATATCTTATTCTCATGAAATGGAATATTATTGTGCCAATTTTATGGGTGTGAAAACAGGAACAAAAAGGTCCTACAGCTAGTAGGTAGATAACTTGAATTTCAAACTCAAGTTTTTTCCCCTCCAAAGCATTTGCTCATAATCAACATACTTTCTGTCCCTCTGAGATAGTAAAGGGGAAATCATCATCACCAGGAGATCATGCAGCAATCCCAGTTTCAGGCTGCACAAGGAGGCACTCAGAAATAATGAGTGAATGAGCAAGCACATAACTGGGGTTCAGGGAAGAACCTTTTGTCCTTTTTAGGAGACAGCAAAGTGAACTGGAAAGAGCACAGGCAGGCTTTGGAGCCAGCCACACCTGGGTTTATATAGATCCTGACTCTTCCCTTTGTTGCAGTTGTGATTAGGAGCACAGTATCTACCTCTCTGAGCTTCTGTTTCTGTCTCTATGACATGCCTTCCAGGTTGTTGGGAGCATGGGAGAAGAAGCCCCAATGGCAGATATCAGCATAAAGATGTGATGAGTCGTCTTGGGTGGGAAGTTGGACATTGGGGATAGTATTTGGCACTAGGAAGGTGGCAGAAGGAGCCCTGGGGAATAGCTTGCCCTGTGAAATTTCCATATTTCAAATTGGAAGAATCTTAAGACACCTAATCCAATTGTAAATTCCCAGATTAGAGGCAACAAATAGTAGGATATTAAACCTACTTCATTAACCTTTGAACCCAAAAAAGATAACCCTTCCCTGAGAGTTGTTTTCTGGATAAGCTTTAGGCAAAATAATAAAATAGTGTCAACTTGGATTTTTATTTTAGCCATATAATTTCCAATGAGCATCTGGAACAGCACCAAATAGTCAATACCAGTCCTTCTTTCCTTTCATGCAAGAGGCACTGGGTGAGCATCTCTTGTATCCATTTTGCTTTCCTTTTTTCTTTCAGTTCTGTCCACTTGTAGGAAGAGTGAGAGAGATGGAGAGAGAGAAACAAATATGTGTTGGAAATTGTTCCTTTCACTCAAATTCTTCAGGTCATACTTTTTGAGGGTATTTCCCTTCCATCTTCAGCCTTTTGTCATTGTTTTTGTTTTTGATTGTTGCAGGCCATTTTCCCAAGGTTGCCACTGTATCGCTTTTCTTTGTCTTGGAATCTTGTAGCATAGAAAGAAGGAGGGACAGGGGAAGAGTAACGGCTAAGGAGGACAAGAGGCAAAATGAATTGAGATGGAGCTGGCAGGGTACTGTGGGAAGGCCCTTGTTCTGCAGATTAGATTGCTGAGGGCTGCTCAGCAGGTTTGAACCAAGATGTCTAGAGGGCAATAGATAAATGGGTAGAGACAGACAGACATACAGATAGATACATAGATAGCTTGCTCGCTCACTCTGTGGAGGCCTGGTGTGTGTGTATGTGTGTGCGTGCACAGGCTCAGAATCCAATGTGAGTCACTGCCAACCTTAGGGCTGCCTTTATCATTCACTGGCTAAATAGAATGACACAATTGCAGAATCTTGTCTGCCTGGTTCCAGAGTCAGAAGGACTAGTTACCACTAAGAAAACTAGTTAACCACTGCGTTTTCTGGCAGAGAAATCTCCTTAACTCAGGCTTTAGGTGCAAGAGTACCAGAAACTGGGAGGCCAGGTCAAGGACTGAATCTGATTTGGTTTTTGCCTAGCATCTGGCAAAACCCTGAGGGGCTCAGGTTTGTGGGTGGAGGTAGTGATTTAGTTAGTGCCCCCTTGATTTCTGAACTTTTCAAGGCTATGTGTGCTGCCCCTTCCTGTCCCTCAGGCATGGCTCTTGGGGTGTGATGTGAATGGTTCCATTTCACTGGGAGTTGGCCTGGCAGCCAGAAGAGCCATTCTCGCTGCTCGGAAACCTCATCTGTTTCTTCCATTCTTCTCCCTTCTGAGGGAAGGCATTCGACAAGGAAGGAATCAGAGGGAAAGTCCCTGGAGTCAGGCTGTGGCCCTTCTTCCTCCATTTCCTTTTTCCCTTTTGTCTGAGTCAGAGTCGAGCTACTGGTCTGCAAGTTGTTCTGCAGATGGCTCAGCAGCAGACCTCCAGCTGGGCTGATTTAGCCTACAAAGTGTTTGTGTTTGTCTTTGACAGCCAAGACAGGGAACAGGAAAGCTGTTTTCATTGGGATCAGCCCCCGTCGTTGTTACTAAAGCATTTGGTTGAACTGCTATGCTGCTTTCTAGAGTCATTATGCCATTAAGGGATGTTTGGATGAAGGACCAGATGTATTATCTAGGAAGGAATCCTGGTTCTTCTTCCAAAAAAATGTTCGGGCCTTGCCTATGTCAACAAAGGAAGCTATGTTCTGTTTGTGTAGAGTCTGCTTCTGGGGGAGGAGAAAACCCTAGACATTAGTCCTCCTCTGCTCTGAAGCACGATAAGTAGCAAGTGGCCGTTAATATCTGTTTTACAGGTGAGGGAATGGAACATGGAGAATTTCAGTAGGTCAGCCCTTCTCAACCTTGAATGGATTTGCCTGGGAATCTTGTTAAAGGTACAGATTCTGGAGAGGGGACCTGAGAATCTGTATTTCTAACATACTCCATGGTGATACAGGTGCTGTTGATCTGTCGTCCTTACTTTGACTTACAAAGACATGAATCATCTAGGCATGTAGTGAGTTAGTAAGCAGCTTACTAGATAACCCTACTTGCCCATGTTCTCAGGAAGAAAATTGAAACACAGTATTCTAATCAAGACTAAATCCAAATTATTTCAAAACAGTTAGTTAAAATATGAGGGATTCCATTTACTGGTTGTTTTGATCATAAGGCATGAAACAACCATTTTGATTGGTTTGGTTTTAGCAGAAATAGCTAGTTAGATTGGTTTCATTTTAGTTATGACTGCCTTAACTAACACAGTCATAAGGAATTGTATCCAAGCACCAGAAACCCAGTAGTGCTTAGAACAGAAGGTAATTGTCAGCTTATAAGTTCTTATTTTGTTCCAACTAAAGCCTGTAAGTTGTGTGTGTGTGTGTGTGTGTGTGTGTGTGTTTGTAGGTCTGGTGTACCCTGTGTCTAACTGTACATTTATCTGTTTCTTTATAACATGTTATCAGAGCAGAGTTGGCCCTTGCAAAATCCAATCTTTCCCATGTGCTGCTACTCACAAGGATTTCACAATTTGATGACTCACACATCTGTATGGAAGTGTACACTACTGCCCCCAGTTGCAGTAGTTAATGCCTTTCTCCCCTCCAAAACATGTTTACCCAGGAATTTGTAATAGTCATCTAATAGGGAGCAGGTGTAAGAGGAAATGCAGTAATTTTGAACAAAAGGAATAGATGTAAATTGCAGCATGAAGGATTTAAGTTAGATATCCACATGCCGGGCAAATTCCCTTTAGCCAGTAAGAGCAGTGAAATATTGGAACACGGGATTAAAGCAGAGTTGTGGCACATTCCCAGGCCATTTGAAAGAAAAGGGCAGGTGGTTTTATTTCAATGCTTCTATACAGCTCCTCTCAGAGGGAGGTGAATGAATTCTGCAATTGCTCAAGATCATTTTCAGTGCTGTGATTCATGAGAGATGAATTCTGTGGATAGCTGATTAAAAACCATGTCAAAAGAGCCACATATTCTGGAGATCCTTTCTGATCATCCTGATTGATACGGGCTGTTATTTGGGGGGAGGGGGGCATCAGGAGAGAAGTTTCCAGCAAGAATTTTTTAAGATCAGTATTTCATGTAATGTCTTTTTTAAAGATGATTTTTACCTATACCTACAATGATGATAGAAATTGTCTTTCTCGAGGGTTTCAAAAGATGATGTAAGTAGAGTATCATCTGGAATACCCAAGGAATCCAAAGGCCATCAGATATTCTTTCTCCCAGGATTATTTGGAATCTTCCAAATTTTAATAGTCTATGCAACAGTCATTTATTTTCCTTTGAACTGGAACTGAAAGTTGGAATATCAACTAGAAATGCCTTTAGTCATTGACTTCTCCCCCTTGAATGACTTGGTGCATGAGGCATCAATAAAGGATGTCCATATATTGGTCCAAAATTGCCACACCACTATCTTTTTGGTGTTATACCATATTAAAACTCATAGTTTGAGAGAGAGTGACAGTCTAAAAATAATGAAGATTAAACTTGCCCAGCTTTTAAGAGTGTCCTGAAAATAAAATACTATGTGTCTTTTAAATGATAAATGGCACCTTCTTATAAACAGCATCCTAAGATCTCTCTCTCTCTCTCTGACTCTCTGTCTCTCTCTCTCTCACACACACAAACACACATACACAATCACATAAAGATGCGAAATGGGCATTTGAGTTTCTAGTGAATATTTTCTAGGTCCATTATACACAGGGTCAGCAGCAATGAATGTTCAATAAAATTCACAGCAACAAATAGGAATGTGGAGAACATCTGCAGACCTTTGGGATTCAGATATCTCAAACATCAGGAAGGTAAACAAACATGCAGCTTTTGAAAGAAAGGATGGGGAAGGTGGAAAAATAACATAGAGAACCTGACAGCAGTGGCAGGCCTATATTTTTAGGATTGCTACGTGGGGGGACATGTGGTACCTGAATTCCATACTATTTTCTATTGTTGGCTTTAGCCCTATCATAGAATCAACCCCTCAACGAGCTCACCAATCAAATCAAGCATGACCTGGGCAGAAAACCATGTTCTGTGGTGGTGATTGTTTTTGGTTATTAAATCCAAGTTACCTAAAGGTAAGCCAAGACAACGTTTTATTCTCATCTGTTTGACAGATTACTAGACTAGTGAGATTTGGAAAGAAAGAGATAGAAACTTTGCTTCTAGAACAATTTTCTTATTCCACAAAATCCCAGAAATTTGGATTTTGCCAATTGAAATTTTTCCAAAAAGGTGTTCCAAAGTTAAAAAACAAAACCCCACACACAAGTAGAAATCAAAATACCCAATTATCACTTACTGTAACTGCTATTTCTTAAAGGAAAAGACATTTTAACACTGAACAAGTAGGAAGGAAATAATCTTAGAGTAAGGGATTGGCCTTTATGTGAAATAAATTTAGTTTCACAGAACCTCAATGAGGACAAGTGAAAATTTTTTCATGGACCCATCCTAGACCACTGATGGGGGTTGGGGAATCACCGCCTTAAAACCAAGTACTTAGGGAGCATATGTGACCCAAACAGTTGAATGCCTGCCTCCCACACGGGAGGTCCCAGGTTTGGTTCCCAGTGCCTCCTAAAAACAAAAACAAGCAATAAGCAAAAAACAAAAAACAAAACAAAAACCAGCCCAGGGAAGCCAATGTGGCTCAATGGTTGAGCTCTGGCTTCCCACAAAAGAGGTCCCAGCTTCATTCCCCGGCTCCTGGTACCTCAAAAAATCCAAAAACCAACCCAAAACAAAGAAAGCAAACCAAGTACTTATTTAGAAGTAGATCTGCTTTGAAAGATGGAGTGATTTCAGGAGGCCCCTTGACTATTGGTAATCTTCACTGATGAGACATATTCTTTTCAATATAAGAAACATTTTTACAGATGTCTTTGTAAATGATACAAAGTTCATGCCATTTTGACTGAGCCATTCTTGAAGAATTTCCCAGTATCCCAGTTTATTTCTTGGTTCTTCTCTCAAGATTTAGCAATTCTGTGGCCCTTTAAAGTCTGGAAAGATAATGAAATTTGCTTCTTCTAGGAAGTCACATTATGTCTAATCTAATCTAAACTCTGCCCTCTTTTCCATTATTAAAAACAGGAGATGACTTAGCTATTTCACTTCAGAAATTTATGCATCATAATATTTGAAATGAGGAATCTTCCTGTTACTATTCTGTAACTCTTAGTTACAACTCTTCACTCCTAATTACTATTGTATAACATGTAAAACTTTCCGAACCAAGAAGGCTTGGTCGAGAGGAAAATGAACAATTTGAGGATTGAAAACTAGCTGCAAATGCTTAGACTAGTTCAAGAATCATGTACTTATCTTCCATTTTGTACCTTGCTTGGGTATAATGGTTCAATTTTTCACCCAGATTTTATGTTTGTAAACAAATACTGGAGATGAGGTAAGTGTCCCAGTACAAGCTCCTTTTTAACATTATAATCGTTTGTAACAATTGTTTTACATAAGAAAGTCGGGCCTGACTTGATAGTAACCACATAGAATGTTACAGGAGGAGAAATTCGAATGCCACTTCACTTAATAGATGAGGGCCTGAGAAGTGGGGGAGGGTGGGGGAGGGATCCATGTTGAAATGCAGATGTATGAGAAATGGTATAACAGGACGCAGAATGGAAAATTTGAGGAGGAATATGACAGTTGAAAGGTACGCCAGTATTTCAGATGAAATTTACAGATTCCTTCCAGCAGTATTTAGCTTGCAGTTGGAGCTCAGTCATTGGTTTTGTGTATAATGTGTTTCACAGCCATTAGCAGATGCCAGATGTGTGTATGCATTCTGTTCTTTGTATGGACAGTGCTAATGAGGGCCAGCACATGTTCACTTCCCTCTACTTGCAGTGGTAGCAGCTATGGTCTTAAAGGGCTTGGGCCTCATAAGGGCATCTTCTAGGCTCATTGCATCAGGGGCTTTTTTTGGTTGAGTGCTGTGATGATAATTTTGGCAAAGGAAGATTTTGCTCAAAACGTTTGCTTATTTAAATATCACATGGACTTCTACCACATAGAACCTCTTCCAGTTCCAGGCTTGTATCCCTGGAAACTCTTTTGTCTTTCTTACTTCAATCCTTTAAGCATGTACTGCTTTGGCTTAAAGGCAAATTAAAAAGGTCAAGCATCATTGAGTTGACCTTAAAGGAGTAAACAATTAATCTAAAGATCACAGTGTAGTCCTTTATTAAGCTCAGTTTTGTGTGCTTTTGATTTTTTGGCCAGCTCTATACCAAGGCCTCCATGTACTTAGGTCTTTGTGGAACTGTTTCTTCCCTCCACTTGTGTTAATACTGATATTAAGTCTAATAGTATCTACTTAGCATAAACAAGAAGATAAAAATGATTTCTATGATCGAAATGTTTGTTATTTAGCATTAAGCATCTTCCAACTCCCATGCGTTTTGCATTTTAATCCACTCGGTGCTTGGTTTGGGGATTGCTAGATTAGTTTTAATCCCCTGTCTAATAGTGGAGTGTTGGTGAGATTTATTACACAGGCAGGGTTTGGTTCTTGGATTTAAGAGGGCTCACGTGTACTCTTCATGCATGTTAAATTTGGGAAACAACTGATTTGGTATAAAAGATTGGGGATACATTCTTTATCTCAGAATGGTTCTCTTTAGGCACACAAAGTACAGACAGCATTTATTGCATTAATGAAAAGAAAATTGATTACAAGTGTTTCTCTCTTTTGGGGTCAGACTAATGGTCTCAGAATCTGTTTTGTTTTGTTTTTCCCTTTTAGAATGTACCCTACCATTATTTCAAAAAATTCTACAAGCTTTCTTTATTTCTTGGGAAGCCACCACCAGAGAGATAAATGCCTTATTATATAACGGACTTCTCCCAAGAAAAATGGAAAAAGTTGAGTACTACCTAACCAGGGAATAAATATTTTCAGAAATCATAAGAAAAATATGATAGCTCATTATTCCTGGGAAATCTAATAATTGCCAAATTTTCTCCAAATTGATACCTAAAACCTTCCATTTTGAAGAATGGAGGTTTATTATTACTATTTTAATGTTTACTATATTTCATATAATGTGAAAACCAAAAAAATGTAAGATTCTGGTTAATAGAAAGCTTTTTAACAATCACAGTACTGTGATCCTCACACTTTTGGAATTAATGAGTAAAATTAGTACAGAAAGAAAATTTGAGGATAATTTAGTTCTTGCCCTTTGCTCCACTTAAGTAGTTTCACCTTGGAGAAGAAAATGGAACATATTATGTAGTAATGGGATGGATAGACGGATTGGGAACAACTTGGGTTATTGGGTAGAAAATATAGATTTTTATGGTGTCAAAACATCCAGTATTTTGAATATATTTTACCCACAGAACTTGAATTTGACAGACTTAACCTATGAGACAGGCAATCTGACTTAGCTTGTCTTCCAAAGCTCCCTTCCCGCCCCCTTCAGCTTTGATCCCTCAAAGTAAGAAAGTGAGTCTAAGTCATCTATGTAGTCTAAAAAAAAAAAAAAAAAAATAGGGGTATTCAAATGAGGGCAAAACAGTTCCGCTTACTAAAGAGCCATATTTAAAATTTGCAAAATAATGCTTGCTTTTTATGGTTTGAGAGCTCAAAAGAGTCTTGTGTTTTTATTTTTTCCTTCAAAATTTGACTTTTGGTTTTGTTTTCAAATTTATATTTTATTCATTAAGTTTGTTTGGTGCTAGCTGTGAATAAAAGTAACCTAAAGTTGGAGTAATTGGTTTCCCCAAGAGAAAAGAACAAGTAAAAAAACATTCTCTTTGAATGTTATTTGATGCTATGATTTTAAAATCACATTAAAAATGGTTTTAATATATGAATTTAATAATATAAATGAACTTAATGGCAATCGCACCAAATTTGGACCTCCAGTCTAGCTTTTTAACATTACTGAGACTCAGGCGTGGATATGTGGTTGCATCCAATACTCTAGAAAGTACCTTTTGGCTCCAAGATTCTGTGATCCTGTGAGCTAATGCCAGACGTAAAGCTGCAAGCCTATTAAATTTCTGTTTTGGATTTCCATGGAAACTCAGCCAAATTTAAGTTTTGAAATATTTCTTCCATGTTGAATAAAACATTAATAAGATGGTAATGTTTTCTTTTGTATTATCTCACTACGCATTCCATCACCACCCAAATGTCAGTTCCATAAGAGAGGGGCATGTCTATCTTGCTCATGCTAGAGCTTAGAATAGGGTCTGTGACATGCCATATTTAATAAATGAAAAAAATTAATGGATGGATGGGTGGCTCCACCTCTGGAGAAAAGGTGTCTGGGTCTCTTCTGAATAAGTGCTCAGACAACTTCTTGATATACTCCACAGACTTAGAGAATGTGTACTTTCTAAACATGAGGGAGTGTAATTCATGGTCAGCCAGACTATACAAAAGGTTCAGGAGTAGGGTACAGGAAGGGTTTCAATCTGAGGATCAAAACTGGTGTGTAAGCGTATATCCATGTTATAAATTTCAGTCACACAGGCAAAGGCAGTCAAAACGGGCATTTTAGACATTTTTGAGAGAGTTTTTAGATGAAAAATATTTACCATATACCATAGAGCAGTGCTCTGCTAAATTTACACGTATATGAATTACCTGGGGATCTTAGGAAAATCCAGAATCTGATTCTGTAGGACGGGGCCCCAAATTCTGTATTTCTAACAAGTTTCAGGTGATGCTGATATGGCTGACCCAGGGACCACACTTTGAATAGGAAGGCTCTAGCATACCTACAAAGTGCCATGTATGCATGCTTGTATTTATTAAAATCAACAAGAAAGTCCTATCCAATTCACATTCTCCAAGAAGTTTTCCCCAATAAATAACGCAAATATTTATTATGCATCTGATATTAAAGACCAGCGACTATGCTGTCCCTTTCTTTCATAGTTCTTTTGCCATATTATAGTTTGGAGGGCACGTATCTGTTAAACACCATGAACTCCTGTCTTAAGTCATTATTTTCCTGATCTTAAGAAGCTTACAATCTTCAGGAGGGAACTGGGAAACATTGGGAATATAACTTACTGTACTACATTGCTGTGACAGGGCTATAATGTGCTTCAAGGGGCTATGGGAATAATTCTTGTTTTAAATTGTAAAACATTCCATACATGTAAAAGAGTATAAAATTATATGTACATGAAACTTAAAGACTAATGATAAAGTGAACACCCATGTATCCATTTTATTTATTTTGTATCCCCTGCTCTCTTTCCTGAAAGTAAGCAAGTATCCTGTGTTAATTACGCCTTTGATTTCATGTACATTTTTACAACACGTTTGTATGCATAAATGATGTATGGTTTAGTTATGCATTGTTTTTTGCATTTCATTTAAATAGCACATATTCTTCAGTGATTTGCCTCATTTTTTGTTCAACAGTATATCTGAGATTCATTATCTTGCCTCATGTGGCCAGTGGTTCGAATTAATTGCTGTATATCATTCCATTTTGTGAATATATCACAATTCATCCATTCCGCTGTTGATAGGCATTTGGATTGTTTCCATGTTTTATTCTTGTATTATGTCTTTTGGTGTATATATGCAAGGATTTCGCTAAAGAATATTTAGAAATGGATTCCTGTGTCATAGAATATGAACACCTTCAACTTTAAGAGATAATGCCAAACTTTTAAAAAAAATCTGAAATGGTCATACAAATTTGCATTTATTCTAACAGTATAAAAGAGTTCCTGATGTTACATATTCTTGCCAAAACTTGGTAATGTTCAACTTTTAATTTTTTGCCATTCTGGAGAGTGTGAAATAATACCTTATGTTTTTTCTGATTATAAATATGATTGATCGTATTTCTATTTATATATAGACCTTTTGTATTTTCTTGTTTATTAAATTCCTCCTCATGTCTTTGTCTACTTCTTATTAGGTTTCATATTGTTCTTTATATACTATGAATACCAATCCTTTTGATGGTAACGTGTCACAAATATCTTATACCAGTTTTTCATTTTGTATTTTACTTCCTTGATGGTTTTTTTTTTAAGTGAATAGGAATTCTTAATTCTAAAACAGTTAATCCTCCTAATCTTTTTTTTTTACATGCTATGATTCTGAACTCTCTATTCTGTCTATCCCTGTAGCTATACCATTTTTTCAGGACTGTCTTGGCCATTTTTTTCCCCCAAAATTTATTTATTTATTTACTTTTATCCATTTATACCCCCTCCTTTTGCTGTTTTTGTGTCCATTTGCTGGGCAATTCCTGCCCTCTCTTCTCATCCTTCTCCTCCTGCCTTCACCGGGATTTGATCCTGGGAACCTCCAAAGTGGGAGAGAGGCATCCTATCACCTGTGCCACCTTAGTTCCTGGTTTTTCGGTGCGTCTCACCTTGGCTCTCCCTTGTGTCACTCTCCTGTTACATCATCATCTTGCTGCGTGGCTCGGTGGGGCCTGATGGTGCACCTACTTGCGGGGCCTGGTGGCACACCCGCGCATGGGTTGGCCATTTTTTATCATTTGTTCTTCTACATTAATTT
>JAQZBX010068161.1:0-15803 GCA_029593785.1 Cabassous unicinctus
AAGTTAGAAATGCCCTGGCACATACAGAACTGGGCATTTGAATTTTGACCTTGGGGTATATATGTGAATACCTTCAATGACTTGTGGGTTAAATAGGTTTTGGAAATATTCGTTTTAAAATTTAAAACAGTCTTATGTGCTGGCACCAAAGTTAAACTTGATAAGCTTAGTTGTTTTCTTTTACTTTGACTTCACCAGATGCATGCAGTTTTAGTGCTTTCTGCTGAGATTTTTAAAAAGCCAGAAGGCCACACACAAAATGCAAAATATAATGGGTGGTTAACATTTTGGGTCTGCAACAAGTAAGGAATGCAAGGATGAGAAAAGTGGAAAACATGCTGTGATTTTCAGACACTATTGTATCTAAATTAAGTGGCTGAATGGTAGGCAAAAATTGGTAGATAAGTTATTTCCTGATATTGGCACTATCTGTGGTCTTGCAATAGGCACATGCTTTAGAAAAGCCCCTTTTCTTTCTTCAGTTGGAGTTGTTTCCAGCCAGGCAGAGCAGCAAATTGTCCTCTTGTGATGCCAAACACAGAAACAAAGTCCTGTTCAGAGAGGTAATTCTAAGAGAGAAAACAAAGTTTCTGGTTAGAGGGAAGACATGCTACCTATCAGTGCCAACTGAGGTGGGGGGAGTGGAGGGGACAGAGTCATGGGTAGATACTTAGAGGGGGAAGCAGAATGAATTTTTCAGAAAGTCTGTAACAGACTTAAATTACTCATTGGAGAGGTCTTCAGGTTGTCGAGTCCCATCTTGGCCTGTGGAAAAAGCTGATTGGATTCACTGTTCTCGTGGTCCCAGTTTCTTGCCAGAAGGACAATACATAGGTTATGTAGTATGTATGAATTATAGACATTAGATTTTTTTTTTTTTTTTTTCAAGAAGGTACTGGGATTGAACCCAGGACCTCAAACATGGGAAGCAGGCGCACAACCACTGAGCTACATCCGCTCCCCAGACATTAGCTTTTGATGGAATGGAGAACTAAACGGAATGATCGTTTTCCTTGCTTTATACCGTTAACTACCATTTTTATCCAGAACTGTTCAAATGAAAGATCAAGTGGACCTTTTTGGGAAATTAAAGTTCTCCTCGCATTTATTTATTGAGGCTTAATGAATATGGAAGATATGGCCTCTGCTTTCAAGAAAAAGTTGTAGTCCAGATAAGAGCTTGTTAGATAAGTCATTGTGGTAAATTCAGATTCCCTTCCTAAAATCAAGTCATTCAAGGGGAAAATAAGTGCTGTGACTATATTAATTCATTCCACAAAAAGGAGGGCCTACTACTTGCCAGGCACTGGTGTGGGTACTGAAAAGTTAAGAATATGATGGTGCACAGGACAGACAAGACCCTTGGTCTTAGGGCTGCTACTAGAGGGGGAGCCAGGACAATGAGCAAGAATGAAGGAACTGGAGAGGGTGGAGGAGGCAGTGTTAGACAGGGTCGTCATAGACGGCCTCCCTGGGTGGGTAGCACTGGTGCTGAGAGCAGAATGATAGGAAGGAGCTGGCTCTATGAATATCCTGGAGAAGAATGTTTTTCAGGCAGCAGCAATACCAAGGGTAAAGGCCCAGAGGCTGAAATGAACATGTTCAAGGAACAGAAAAGCAGCTGTTAGCTGAAAGGCAGCGAGTGGAGAGGTATATGAAATGAAATCGGAAGAGATGGGTCAGAGCCAGATTGTGTAGGGCCTCGGACGCCATGGAAGGGACTTTGTATTTAATTCTAAGTGCAGTGGGAAGCCATTGGGGGGGTGTTTTAAGCAGGGCAGCAGCATCTGTTTTAAAAGATCCTTTTGGCTGTTGTGTGGATGAAATGGGTTGCAGGAACAGGGGTAGGGAGGACTGTCACACTTGTCCATGGTGGCCTGAGCTAGGCTGGCAGCAGTGAGATGGGAGAGGAGGGGGCAGAGTCCAGCTGAAGGGTTCATGTGGGAGGTGAGAAAAAGAAAAGAATCAAGAATGAGCCTCAGATTTTTGGCTACAGCTACTGGGTAGCTCAAATGTTTGTTGCGTGCCTACCATGTGGCAGAACTGTCCTAGATTATTACTGAGACGGGTGCTTTACTCCTGGAGAACTCCACTTATATCAGACACAGTTCCTTCAAACACTCACCTCCTTCTTGGCAGGGTTCACATCCTCAGGCAGCTCCTGACTCTGATTTTTCAAAAGCACTTCTAGAGGGTAATATTTTGGCCCACTGTTGTCAGAAGTCAGGGAGAGGGTTTCATTCCTCATGTCCTAGGCAAGATGAGATCAGAATGTAGACACAGGAGAGAAGACTAGTGTCTGTGCAATTGCAGTTCTGTGTGTGTATAGTCTTTTACATTTTGGCTTTAACCTCTTCACCCTTCGTAATCATCTTTCAGAACAATGGTCACCAAACATGATTGCATGTCTGAATCATCTGGCAATCTAAATAATTCAGATTTGGGGGCCCTTCTTGGGAGAGCTGATTCATTAAGGTAGGCCCTGAGAACTTTATTTATTTATTTTTACTTATTTATTTATTTATTTTTGAGGTACTGGGCCAGGGATTGAACCCAGGACCTTTCATGTAGGAAGCCGGAGCTCAACCACTGAGCCATGTCAGCTCCCCTGAGTTGTTTTTTTTTTCATTTGTTTGCTTGTTGGTTTTTTGTTTTGTTTTGTTTTTAGGAGGCACCGGGAACTGAACCCGGGACCTCGCCTGTGGGAAGCAGGCGCTCAACTGTTTGAGCCACATCCGCTCCCCGGAATTTTTTTTTTTTAAACAGCTCTTCAGGCAGATATGGATGTATAGCCAGTTTGGAATAAATACTGTGCTTACATCTCACTTAAATATTGGGATTACGTGCCTTCTCTTGGCACTTGTACTTGGGCCCTATATTTCCAGCCTTTAAATAACTTCAGATTAAAATCATTCTTTTCTTAAATTCATTTTAAAGAAGTTTCATCAACTTTAGCTTTGGAATCTGAGTTCGTAGAGCACAAAGGACCAAATTGCCAGATGGTTTGAACACCTGGTGCCATGCACTCCTCCTGATGTTAAAGAGCTATAGGGTTCCTGGCAAATGGCTGCACTTTTTTTCAACCTTTAAAATAGGCATAAATGACCTAAGCTTCTGTGGACATCACTGTCAGAAATTGACAAAAATGCCAATTGGGTCAGAAGCTTATTATTTCTGAAAAATACTGCCAGTAAATTTTAATCTCTCCTGAAAAGCAGAGAGTTGAATAATAAAATTAGTTTTCATTTGTGTTGCTTTGTGTGTGTGTGTGTGTGTATGTGTGTGTTTTGAAACAGCAAGTCTATTCTAAATTCTGGAAGGCAGTAAAATAAGGAACTTGGCTGTGAGAATGCTTTTCGATTGACTTTCTATATATATATCAAAAGACAACTAGAGCAATACTAAGAAGGACATGATGGGGCTTTGCCCGTGTGGCGTCTGTCACATTTGCCGTTTCTCTTTAGCTCTGGTTGCCTGTGGAGCTGTGTAACTGCTTCTCTAAGCAAACCCAACTCACAGCAGTGATTCTCATGAGGGCAGCAGCGTCTCCCAGCTCTTCTTTTAACTGTTCATATGATTTTCCTGCCTGAGAAGAAGAGAGAAAACACAAGATGAGGTGCTGCTCTACAGGGGAGGAACACCTCAGGCCTGGTCTGTACCCTCAGGAAAAGCAAAAAAAAAACAGGGAATCAGAAGCCATGTAAGCGAGAAGCAGAGATGCAAATCCCCCACTTCTGGGCCCATGCAGGGTTGGAAGGTGCTTAAATATGATCTGCGGTCATTAATAGGGTCCCAGCACTTCTCCATCCAAGAAAAAGCAGCTGACTAGGAGTCAAAAAACCTGATTTCTTCCTCTTGGTTAAATGTGGCTGTAGACAGATGAGTTACTCTTTTAGCTTCCTTCTCTGTGAAATGGCAAACAGTACTTTCCCTGGCTATGACACAGGATGTTTGTAGACATCAAAAGATGATGTGTGTGTGTGGGGGGGCGGATGTGGCTCAAATGGTTGGGCGTCCATCTCCGATATGGTGGGACCTGGGTTCAATCCCCGGGACCTCCCAGTAAAAATTAAAAAAAGAAAAGAAAAATACAGAAGGCGCACGGGCCGGTAGGCCTTGAGTGCGGGTGTGCCGCCAGGTCCCGCCAAGCCACGCAGCAAGATGATGATGGAACAGGAGAGTGACTCAAGGGAGAGCCGAGACGAGATGTGCCGAAAAACCAGTAACTAAGGTGGCGCAGGCGATAGGACGCCTCTCTCCTACATTGGAGATTCCGAGGATCGAATCCCAGTGAAGACAGGAGAAGGACGAGAAGAGAGGGCAGGAAACAGACACAGAGAATTGCCTAGCGAATGGACACAAAAACAGCAAAAATGGGGAGGCGGAGGTAAAATGGATAAAAGTAAATAAATAAATCTTAAAAAAAAAAAAAAAAAGATGATGTGTTTGGATATACTTTATAAATTGCTTGTTACCTGTGCATGCTGCTTATTCCTGAGACAAGTTATGGAATCTCTAACTGGATTTACTGCTGTGGTGGGTGGGAAACAGAAGAAAAGTAAAATGGAGAGGTGGAGCAGGAGTGAAGGAAACGAGATCCTGGTGTCACCCAGCCCTTCAATCAGTACCCTGACTTCCCAATGGGCTATTAGTTCTGAGCTCCCCAGCGGTAAGAATGTCTTCCCATTTTCTTTGTTCTTACGCTCCATATGTGAAGGTCCCAGGCCAAGAACCAGCCTGTGAAGATGGGAGGTTCAGACCCCTGCTTAATGATCAGGATGGGTGTGTCGGCGTCTCGGCCACTGGGGTGAGTGTGTAGGTACTCCTGGGCTGTAGCAAGGGCTCTCTCCTTCTCTGTGGCATTCGCCTCAGCCCCAATCCACAAGAACACCTGATGTGGTAGAGATTGAATATTTATTAGTGTGCTTGTGTGAAGGATTTAATTAAATACTAGGTCATACACACTACTCTCTTTTCCCCTCAGCAATTCACAGCCTCAGAAAACTTTCCCAGCCTAATTTATTCAGCAGAGAGAAAGGTTTTTCCAGAATCAGCTTGCTGTTTGTGATTTTAAATTGCCAGCCATGAGTATCTCCCAATTCTACATCTCCAGTCCTTCTATATTGATTGACACTTTTCTGAACTTCAGCTTCTGGAATCCAACTACTTGCAAAGCACCTCTTCTTGGCTGTCTCCAAGCACCTCAATATAATGCCTCCAAAATATACCTCATCCTTTCTAAACTTGTGTCTGAGTCTCTGCTGTTGGTGAGTGGCATCCAACTAGTCGCCTAAGACAGAACCCTGGGTGTCATACTAGACACCTTCCACTTGCAGCCAGGCACCAAGGCCAGCCACTTTTCCTCCAATGTGTTAGTCAAATCTGTCACCATCCCTCCATCCCTACCCCACCTCCCTGATGCAGTCCCACAATAGTTTACTGACTAGCCTCCCAGCATACATTCTCCTTTTTTCTCACCTCCATCTCTTCATCTTGACCTTGTCAGTCCCCTGCTTAAATTTTAGTGGCTTTCCAGGATAATTTCAAACTTCTTGACATGGTAAGTAAGGCCCATACTTCTTCAGCTTTGTCTCTAGGAGGCTACTTAACTCTATGCTCTGTGGTCATTTTTGTAGTTCCCTGTTTACTATAATATATTTTAAAATATAAACATTAAGTTTTTAGAGCAGTTTTAGGTTTACAGAAAAATTGCACAGAAAGTACAGAGAATTCCTATATATCCCCCCTCACACATAGTTTTCCCTATTATTAACATCTTGCATTGCATTAGTGTGGTATATTTGTTAAAACTGATGAACCAAGGTTGATGGGTTATCCGTAACTAAAGTCCATAGTTTACTTTAGCATTCACTCTTTGTGTACACAGTTCTGTGGGTTTTGACAAATGTACAATGTCATGTATCCACCATTACAGTATCAAACAGAATAGTTTCACTGCACCCAAACTGCCTTGTGTTTCACCTATCCATCTTTTCCGTCTCTTAAATCCCCCAAATCCATGACATCCACTGATCTTTCTACTGCCTCTACAGTTTTGCCTCTTCCACAATGTCATACAGTTGTATATGGTAATATTTTATGTCTCACTTTTACTTGTGCTATTTCCTCTGCCGGGCATGCCTTCTCCACCTGTTTTTGCCTGGTTAATGCCTACTCATGCTTTGCGATTCAGCTTAGGAGCCATCTCCTCCAGGAAGTCTTCTCTGTGCCTCTAGGAGAAGTTGCATGGTCCTTATTCATGCTCCTTGGGTTCACTTCCATCAGAGTGCAATGCTGTGTCTATGGCTGGCTTCCCCTATTAGCCTGGGAACTCTGAGGGCCAGGGCCCTTTACCTCGGTGACACCACACATAGCACAGTGCTTGGCACAGAGGAGGTACTCAGGGTATGCTGAGCCAAACTGAAGAAAATGGGATGTGGAGGAGAGGTTGCCTTGAAGAAACCCCTTTCACACCCTTCTGTTCCCCAGAAGGCCCATTGTCTCTGCTGCTATTGATCCTAAGTGTAAGAAGTACATGATGATAGGATGGCCTGCTTTTCCCAAAGGAAGGTGGGAAAATCCCCAGGATTCTGAGTTTTAAACATCATTCTATTCTCTCTAACCCTGGGAAAAAAAAAAAAACAGGCTCTTCCTTGGGTCACCACTGACAAATGTTTGACTGACTTGGGGATGCTACCTGGGGGTTTATTCTGGAGCGGGGATACTAGACAAAAGTTAAAAATGGGTATCTTTGTCATTTGTTCCTAGTTCTCTGCATATGTCTTACCTGGTCCCAGGTATCCAGGAGCATCACATCTCCTGGGTTCAGGTCATCCTGGGTGAAGTCTGTGATCTCAGTGACAATGAACCGGCCAGTCGCATTGGAACATTCGAAGAGACGGGGCTGGACATCTAGTATTTCCTGCTGAAGTCTGCAATACAGTCCATTTGGAGGAACTGAGCTTCTCAGAAATCGTACTTTTAAAACTGAAATCAAGGACCCAGTTTGTGTAGTTCACAAGCCTGGGAGGCAGGGGGAGCCAAGAAGAAGAGTCCCCATACCTTTTGTCATTGGCATAGGGAGTTTTCCCTCCCAGCAGGTCCCAGAACTCAGCTGGCTCCTGGCCCTCAGCCACAGTGTCCTCGGTGCCGTCACAGAGAAGCCCAGCCAGCTCCTTGGCCATTGCCCGCTCATCCCCGCTAGACCCCTGAGAGTGGGGCCAGGAGAATACAGATGCTTAGTGTCACATGGGCATGTTAATGTACAAAAAGAAGCTTCTGAGACTAATAGCTCAGTGTAGCTGGAGATCATCTACCAAGCCACAGTACCTCAGGACAGGGAGAGAGATAGGTTTGTTCTTTTAGTGCTGGGAAGAGGGGAAAGGAAAACAGAATGTGATGGCAAGGAACAGGACTAGATTCTAAAACCCACAGTGGATGTTCACAAGAGTTACTTTTGCTTCAGCTTCAATTGGAAATTTAGTACCTGCTTTTGATCCTCTTTTTTAACTTATTTTTTTGAACAGAAAAACGTTTAAACTTATTTTAAAAATTATGTACAGTGAAATTCACTTTTTGGTGTATAAAAATATACACAATTTCATAGAATTATGTCACTACCACAAGCAAGATAAGAACAGTTTCTTAACCACCCAAAGAATTGCCTCAACCCTTAGTTTATGGCAACCACTGATCTATTCTCCATCACCATCATTTTGCCTTTTCCAGAATGTCATATAAATGCAATCATGCAAAATGTAGCTTTTGAGCCTGGCTTCTTTCACTTAGCCAAATGCATTTGAGATTCACTCATGTTGTTGTGTGTATCAGTGGTTCTTTCCTTTTTATTGCTAAGTAGTATTCCAGTGTACGGACTTACCACTGTTTGATTATCCAGTCTCTAATTGGGTCATTTCCATTTTGGGATGATTACAGATAAGCTGCTATAAACATTTGTGCATAGGTTTTTTGTTTGTTTGTTTGTTTGTTTAGGAGGTACCGGAGATTGAACCTGGGACCTTGACCATGGAAAGCAAGCGCTCAACCACCGAGGTACACCTGCTCCCCTGTGCATAGGCTTTTGTGTGAAGATAGGTTTTCATTTCACTTGGGTAAATACCCAGGGGTGGGACTGCTGGATCATATGGTAAGTCTATGTTTAACTTAATTAGAAACTACCAACCTGTTTTTCAAAGGCTGTACCATTTTGTATTCCCATTGGCAATGTAGGAAATCTGCTGTTCCTCTGCATTCTTGTCAGCACCTGACATTGTCAATTTTTAAAGCTATTCTAGTAGGTGTGTGGTGATAGCTCACCGTGGTTTTAACTTGCATTTCCCTAGTGACTAATGATGTTGAGCAGCTTTTCATGTTCAATTCTCTTTTGTAAAATAATCTTAGTACTTTTTAATGCAGATGTAAATCTGAATTGACAAAATTCCATTTTTAGTGCTTTTGTTTTAGTGTCTGTCCTGTTACAGCCCACCAAATTGGAATGGAAAGATTGACTTATCCAGTGTCCACCTGCTTAGAAGTTTGAGGTGTCTCTTGGGCATTCGTGGTGCTGCCAGTGAGTTCTAACTGGAAGTGTAACTGTGGAGAGTGCTGGCACTCCCTTTGAAGGTCCTTTAGGAAAAAGACTCCTCTTTTTGAGGACTGTTCCCAGCCTACTCTTTAGTTCCTTTGACCTTGCTGTTAGGCAGGTGGGTACAGGGTTTGGCTTGGGAGGGCTGGTCTACCACTGGGCCCAGCCTCCTACCTTCCCATACCACAGGTAGTGCTCTGCCTGGGTCTGCAGCAGAAAGACATCATTGGAGTTTAAGGAGGAGGTGAAGGCTGGAACCTCCACCGCTTTGGTGTTTGATTTGTCATTTCCTTGAATCTGGAAGAGCCTTACTGGAGGGTCGGGCTCAGCATTTCCCTTCCTGGAAGTCCCACCCTAGAAAGAAGAAAAGCAGAGTCTGGGTCTAAGGAGCACCCGGTGAGCAGAGCTCTCAGCTAGTCACTGTGGGGAAGGTGGACGCATTTGCCTTTGAGGAGCTTCTAGGCTAACCGGCTGAGGTCAGAGTGAGCTGGAGTTACGGTACTCATAGTATTAGCTTTCCCTCTGAGAACCTTATTATAGACCAGGCTCTCTGACTGATTTGCCTACATCATTTCACTGGTCCTTGTGATAACTCTGTGAAGTAGGTATTGTTATTCCCTAGTACAGATGAGGAAACCAAAGCTCAGAAACCTGGCCAGTAAATAACAGGACAAGGACTTGATCCCAGAGTTGTGTGATGTTAAGCATGTGACACTATGCGCTGCCTGGGAGTCCTCCAGCCAGGGTGGGGATGGGGGGCATGGTATGGCACATGTGAGGTTAATGAAGAGACCCACTTGAATGGAAGGTGTAGGTGAGGGAACTGAGGACAATGCACCTGCACAGATAATTTGGTTGGGTCTGATAATGAAAGACCTTGAACGTTAGGCAGTGGTTTGAACGTGAAGTCCTAGGCAGCTAGGATTCACTTGAATGTCTTAGAGAGAGTAACTCCCTTCTCTCTCTCTGTCTACCCCATCCCTGCTCCCCACCCCACCTCTCCTTTACTACAGCCCCTTGGCTCTAAGTATTCCTGCTCATGGTGTAATTTTATTTGGGGGTCCTCACCTCAAAGACAACTAGCTTCCCTTTGAAGATTGCCATGAAGTGGCGTGGCTCCTTCCCCATAGTGACCCGAACCTGCACGGGGGTGCCATCAAACTGCCGATCCACCTCCACTGCCTGGTACGCTGAGGCTGCCAGCTCATCCTGGGAGGCGTGGCGGCCCTGCAGAGGTGAGAGGGGAGTGATGGGCTTTTGCTACCCCCACCCCAGCTCAGTGGCCAGAGGAAGAGTCATGACCCAAAGCTGAGAGCCTGCTGCAGGCCTACCTGCCAGATGTACAAGATGTAATGTGGCTTTCCATTCACCTCGTATGTGTAGAGGACCAGATAGCAGTCTCCCCCGTAAAAGAAACCGTACCACTGATGCTCCACTGGGACCAGCTCCAGGTTTTCAATTCTCCAGACCTGGACATAGAAGGAGACACAATTCCCCAGATGGGTTCCAGTTGGAAGAAACAGCTACCTGAAGAAAACTCTGGGCCATGCTTAACAGAGAATCCTAAGGCGCTAACATCCACTTGAAGCAGCCCTTCTGTCTCTAGTTCTCTACCCGTGGTGAGGGCGTAGCACATTTGCATGTTTTGAATCCTGAACAAAATTGAATGGTCCCTGCAGTCTGGTCAGGTGCATCCCCATCACAGCTCAGTCTTTGCAGGCTGAAGGTGGTTTGAATATGTCCTCCAGGTGAGTTATTGATAGAACATTTGGGAATCTGCCTTTCACCTCCCTCAAGAATTGTGGGAAAACACTGCAGACTCAGAAGCCTCTTAGAGAATATTCCCTGAGGCACCAGAGGTGCAAAGGAAAGCCAAGCACACACAGAATCGCTTGCCCCCTCTTCGGTCAAGACTGCCTCTGTGCCTGCCCTGAGATTTGAATCATTGGGCTTACCTCAGCTTTTCCATTGCCATCATCGACCATTCTTTCCTGGGCAGCTACCTCTGGCCTGCTGTGCAGCAGAGTCACGTCAAACTTATCCTGGGAAACTTTAGCTGCCGAGGAAGGTTTGGGAAAAGCCAAGTGAGTGAGAATCGTCCATGCCTGCCTCTCAAGAGTCCCAGCAGTGAGAGGAGGATTTGGGGGCAATCTCACCAATTTTGCCAATGCTGTATGTTTTCCCCAGGCCCATGGTCTGGTCCTTCACTGACCACTTCTGGAACAGCTGCTTGAACATGGCTGACTCAGCGCCGTCATTGACGGTCTCCACGTGGGTGCTGCTGGGGTAGCCCTTCATCTTGATGAAGCTCTGTGGATGCCCCAGAGAGGTAGGTCAGTCGGGGAATGCTCTGGGTCCCTTGCTTGTTTGGAGACTGACCCCTTTGAAGCCAGTTGGTAGCCTCGCCCCACTGTGAGTGACCCAAGTTCTGACACTGCTGCCTAGGGAACAAGTTACCTGCCTTGAGGACAGGACCAAGTGGAGCCCTTTGGCGGCTCTTCATCAGTATGGCATAATTAGGATTATTCTTTTTTTTTTTTTGCAAGGTCCTCCAAGCTGTGCTGTTTAAGCACTTCCCTACTCTCCTGCCTTTGTGTCACACTCATTTGCTCACTTATTGCTCTGTCAGTGCATCTTTCTTGGTTCATTTGCATGGGCCTGCGCTATACCATAAGCTCCTTGAGGACAGGGCCATTAACCTTGATATGCGATATCCCCTTTCAGGAATAACAGCTTCCTTTTATTGAGTAGGTACTATGTGCCAGGTATTGATCTGAGTGCTTTATAGATGTTATTTAATTCTCACAACAGCTTCAGGAGATGGGTATTATCACCCCTATGTTAGAGATCAGGAAACAGATGACCCAGCTGGAAAAGGCAAAACCCAGATTTGAACCCCAGTTTGTCTGTCTGACTTTGAAGTCCATGTATATCCCTACATTGCTGTATGCTCAAGACCTGCTATGGCTCTCTGCACACATCTGAAGTGTTATTGACAGAGTCATTTGGACATACTGCACCTCTGCAGCTCCTACCAGAGCTTTAGACATGGCCGTCTGTTTCTCAACCTTTGTGGCTCCTTTTCCTTTCCATACGTAAATCTTGGTTCCACTTTGGTCCAGGATGTAGCAGTCCTATAGCAGTGAAGGGAAATGTAGTTACTGCTGCTCAAGACCATAAAGACGGCCTTTCACCAGGCTCTGCCTCTGAAGCCAGGTAGACTGCCCAAGCTAAGCCCATCCCAGCTCGACTTACGTCGTGGTTCAGTAAGTCCTGGACCAGGGGTCTTGTTGCCACCTCTGTGACCGCCAGCTGCCCAGCTGAGTCCGAGACTCTGGAGAAGGGGAGTGGTTAGCCTGTACCTTCTCTTCTACAAAGCATCTTGTGGTCAGTTTGATGTTTTCTGGCTTTGTTTTAGTGTGGAGTTTCTGGGCAGAGTTTGACTTCTTACAAAAGGCTTGGCTTGAATGCAGCTGCGAATGGGATGGACTCTGTTCTCTGGAGGAGACTTCTGTGACTCTCTCTCCCAGACATTATCCTTTCCACAGAGTAAAGGAAGGATCTCTCTAACAGGCCTGGAAGAGAGCTGCTAACTAGAGCCGAAGGTAGCTGCCTCCTTGAGTGGAGAAACACCAAGGCCCTGCTGGCAGCTGCATTAGAAAAGGACTCAGGAGAAAGCCAAATGCCTGCACCCAAAATGAGGAGCCAGGCTGAGGTGCCTGCTTTTCTTGGGGACACCTTCCCCTCACCCCAGCTTCCAACCAGCAGCCAGAATTAGTACTCACTGATACAACATGATGTTTGATTTCTGCTGCTGATCTACGATCTCATCAGGAATAGCAGGCTTGAGAATGGAGCGTCGGCCAAGTATGTCTTGAAGGAACTTCATCAGCCCTGGGCTGTCTGCCTCCTTGTCTCCCTCTATCACTCCTATTTCAGCACGGCCCCCTCGTTCCCTGTCCCGAATATCCTTTGCCAGAAGCATAGCCTGCCAAAGGAGACCAAGGAAGCCCTGAGTCACAGACTCAGGGACTTGGCCTGTCTCCAAGACAGATTCTTCTCAAAATCTACAGATTCCAGTTTGAGTCCTGGGGAAGGACCAGCATGGAAGGAAGAAGGAAAAGGCACCTGAGAGAGTGCAAGCCCCATGACCAGGCCTGAGGGAGAGGAGAAAGTGCTAGGACTAGAGATAGCTGTACCTTGAGGCGCTCCCTGCTGTTGCTCTCTGGGCCATTCCACTGAATGATGACCTTCCCGAGGTCCAGCAAGAAGACGTCACCTCGGTTAAAACTGTCCCAGCTCACTTCCACCTGCACACGAGAGGTAAACATTGTTCAGGAGGAATTCCTGAGAGTCAGGTGGGGGCAGCTGGGATCCAGGACAGTGGGCAGGACTTACCTCAGTGGCCCTGATGGTCCTTTTCCCCTTCACATGGAGCAGCCGCCTCACGTTGTAGGTGTTCATCTCCACATGCTTCATCCCAGAGGCCACGCCCCCTTGCTTGTAGCTGAGGGAACAGCCCTTCAGTTATTTCTTGAGCACCTGCTATGTGCTAGGTACTGGGGAACAGTTGTGAATTACCCAGATGCAGCCTCTGCCCATGTGGGAGACAGACGATAAATTGCCAGGCCAATATAGATAGTGGTAATCGCGGCCACTTGTAATTTTTTACAAATTACGAGTTGGTGCTGCTTTGTAATCTTTTTTGAATTGTGGTAACATATACACAACATAATTTTCCCCATTTTCCCGACTTGCATGTCTCCAATTCAGTGATGCTAATTACATTCCCAGTGTGTGCTTCCATCAGCACCATCCAGGTGACTGTCTTTTATAGGCGGTCCGGGAAGCCTTCTCTGAGGAAATGACACTGGAGCTGAGATCTTAAGATGAGAAGGAACCAACCAGAGGGAGAGTGATCCGGGCAGAAGGAGCTTCAGTTGCAAAGACCCTGCGCCATGAAAGTGGTTTTTTGTTCTAGAAGTGGCTGGGGGCGGGGGGGGCACAAGTGGGACAGCTATAGCAGCAATGACGACACACGTGGTGCTAAGGCCATCTCACTCCAGGAATCAGTATCCGATTCCGCACTTGCTCTCCTGTCCCAGGCTCTCACCCAGCCCAGCCTGCATTCTGGCCGAGCTGTACTCTAAGGGAATGCGGGAAGCAATGCCGGAGAGGGGTTTCGTCTTGGGTTTGTGACTCGCTGCTGTGCCCCGTGCCCAGCAGGTCCTCAGTCTGAGGTAACTGCTGACCTGCAAGAAGTTAGCCTTGGGCCAGCTTCAGAATTCTCGAGCTCATTAGAATTCCTCTCTCTCTCTTTTTTTTTTGCAAGCAAGTAAAGAATTTATTGAGAAACAAAAGACAATGAAAGCATACACTTGAGACTAGAGTGTGGGCGTGCGCAAGGGCGAGCCACGCCCCTCTTTTTGTTTTTAATCTCAAGTGCAAAGATTTGGCTCAATGAAACTCCTCAGTTCATGGAACATTCTCATCAGTGGTCCTTACAAGCTCTCTCTCTCAAGTATGTCTGTCTTCCCTTTTATCTGCATATTCCACTCCCGTTCCTCTCCCCACCACTGGCAACCATTCTGACACACTAAATGTCTGTCTTTTTATTCATTCTTGTAAAATGTGTCCTGCTGTTTTGGGTGTTTTATTTAAAAAAAAAAAAATTGGTATTCTGTTAGAGATCTCAGTCTGTTTCTTGCTGTGTTTGCTAAGCACCGTGTTTTTAAGATCTGTCCTTGTGTTATGTGTATATCTAATCCGTTACTTCTGGCTGCTGCCTGCACAGTGCTCCACGTGTGCATGGAGTATTTTCCCCACCCAGTCTTCCAGCGGTGGACATCTACATTATCCACAACTTCTCACCACCGCTTATCATACTGCTAGGAACATTCTGGCTCATGTGCCCTTATGAACCTGGGTGAGGATTTCTTTGCAATATAAACCCTGAAGTGGGATCTGTGTCTCCCCCATTGCTGCTCCAGTCTGCACTTCCACCAGCTTGGCACAAGGGCTCCTATTTCCCTACAGCCTCTGATTGATGCTTCTCTAATAGGTGGCAGTGATCGTTTTGTTTTGATGAGCATTTCCTTGATTGCTTTCTTCATCTGCTCCCTGGCCCTTTGGGTTCCCTCTTCTGTATATTGATGTTTGTGTCCTTGCCCTGTGCATAGCTACTCACATGATGCCCTGCTTGAAGTAGCCGCAGAAGGTGTCAGACTCGTGGTACTGGACCTCTCGGTGCTGCACGGGGCTGCCTCCCAGGTAGTCGTCCAGCTGAGTGGTGTAGATGGCTGCACAGCTCTGCTCATCCTGGGAGGAGTCCTTCCCGATCCAGTAGTGGATGTCCTGGGAGAGGAGGCTTCCCACTCTCCGGGTCTGGGGTGTAGCCAGAGAGATGGGGTCAGGGGCTGGCTCACCTCCCCTTTGCTGCCGGCCCCTTGGACAGGCTTGGGGGCCTCTCTGCCTCCCTTCAGTGGGTGCTATTGCTGCCCGGGCCCCGGTGCAGAACTGCTATGTGGCTCAAGCTCTTGGCAGCTCAAATTCTTCCCCACGTTTGGATAAAAGTGGACAGCTTGTTGTTCCCCAAATAAATGGGGACCAATGGGGAGCTTTTCAAGACTTACCTTACTGCTCCCTTCACCACCCTTCGCCTTTGGCCCTTGTACTTACACAGCTGGCACAGACATGACCTTTACATCCACGTGGCTGTCAGCGCCGCCCATGTGGGATATTGTTTCCTCCACTAGAATGAGCACTTTGAGGCCAGAGGCGGGCCTTGTGTTTGCCTGGCCTTCCTCCACACCCTTTATTCTGGGACTTGAGCCCAGGACAAAGTGCTGCTCGTGGGCTGCTTACTGAGATTCAGACTGAGGGCCTGGGCCCCTACCCTCTGATATAAAATCAAACACCCTGCCTGTAGTGGATGGTGGTGATGGTAGTACAACATGGTGAATGTAATTAACACCTCTGGATTGCATATTTGAAAGTGGTTAAAAGGGGAAATTTTATGATATATGTTAGCACAACAAAAATTTAACCAAACAATAAAATCCCAGAGAATCCTATAACATGAAGAGTGAACCCTAATGTCAACTATGGACTTTCATTAATAGTCTAATTATAATAATATTGGTTCATCAGTTGTAACAAAGTTACCACCCTAATGCAAAATGTTAATGGGGAAATCTGTGTGTGGGGGCATGTATATGGG